>CM034358.1:23736903-23758181 GCA_019925275.1 Mytilus edulis | reverse complement strand
TTTATGAATCTTTTAGAGTAATTCAAGACATTTTTGGTTATACACAACATTGTTAAAAATAAAACCATGTCCCTATATACAGTCTATGCACATGTCTTTCTTAAGTAAATTATTTTACATAAATACGTACCTTATTTATAATTTTCTGCCATACACGAAACAAGTGTAACTACCTTCTTCATAACGATATGATAAACCTGTAACAAAAACACAAGATATATGCACCGTATTAAAAAATTAAAAATATGGTCGCAGTTTCGATGACAACCATCTCAAAGTAATCATTGATGAAAAGGCTTTGTGTCGATCTACTTCTTACCATCTTCGCTACCCAAAGATTATGACCGAGGAGGAGACTGGACTGTAACCCTCGGCTAGCGAAGATGGCTTCTTACATACAAAATGACTTCTTCATCAATCAACAAGGAAACCATTGCAAATGTTGTTTGTGTAGACCATCGTACTTAAGCGTTACCACACACGCAATTCGGTGAAGCTATCAACAAGATGGCGTTAAAATGTCACCGTTGAACTCCAGTATGATCAGAATCACACTGCATCGTCAAACTATCCCACCTCAGCGTTACCATCGTGGCTCGGAGTAGCATCGCGGTTCAGAGTCCTACATATATACCATCAATGTACGGGTGGGATCAATTATAAATATACCGGTATATATCCATCAGACTAAACCAGTTCTTCATAGCTGAGAAGCCGGCATTTAAATTTACACCAATGCGTAGGAACTATTTTGTTTTAAATATGTACTGCTTTCTAGTATGTTCTTTTTGACCGGGTCAGATTAGGTGGTGATACATCTTATAAAGTCTTTTGAATCATTTTGCACAAAATTTTGCTCGAACCGGTGCTAGGGCCCTTCTTAAAATTGGCAGTGGTGTGTGGTTTTTAAAAAAAGATAATTAATTGCTCAGTGTTGAATGCCGCCTTACCTAGTCATCCAAAGTAACAATGCACACATTTAATTTCCAATTTGATTACCGTAAAATATAATAAAACAGAAACTCTAAATAAATTCAATTAACACATTCATTGGCTAAGCAAATGCATATGATTAAGAAAATCTCACCAAGTCGGGAAGTGGAAAAATATTGTGCATTTTGCAGAAAATAATGGAAAAAAATCGGTACTAATTAGTAAATTTCGATTATGTCAAATTACTATTCAATTTTTTTTTTATCATACTAAAATGGCAAGTCCAAGAGAGATCAGTTGGCATGAGATGTTGAGAATGGACGGCCAGAAGATCAGTTTTCATTAAGTATACGACGTACTACCAACACCAACAAACCTTACAATGTAGAAACTGATAGAAGACACTAGTTGTAAGTTGTGCGGTAAGCCAGCAAACCTAAAACATCGTCTTGCAGGACAGCTCCGAATAGGTAGATATACATGGCGTCATGACCAAGTCCTTCGAGAAATAGCAGCAGTCTTGGACACAGAGAGGAGGTAGAAGACGAAGATAGAGTAAGGATCAAAGTTCCTCAACTTCATAAAATGAGATGGAGAGTCAGCAAGAAGCAAAAGCTAATAGTATTCTAGCAACAGCAAATGACTGGGAGATGCAAGCCAACGTTGGGGGAAAGACCACCTTCCTAAGAGAAATTTTAACAACAACCCTCCGACCAGAAATTGTGCTATGGTACAGAATCAACAGATAGGTTATTCTTGTAGAGCAAACAGTGCCATTGGAAACATGACTGGAAGAAGCACACGAGTACCAGGAATTGTTAACAGACATTCAAGAGAAGAATTCCGATGTTAGTGCGTACGTCATTGGAGTAGCCTTGAAACCAAAAGTGTTGACAAACAAAACATTTTGAATCAGTAATACTTCAGAACAGCCAGCCGTTTTGCGAAAAACAATTAAAAAAAAACAATAAGTAATTTCAGACTTTAGAGAATGTCACAAAACAACACAAGAAAAAAAATCAAATAATGCAGTGTCCTTTTATGGTCAGTGTCCTTAAAAGAGCGGCGAAAAATACCGGAGGGACATTCAAACTCAAATAGAAATCCAAAGATTGAGTAACATGAACTCCACCAAAATCTGAGGTTGGTGATCTCAAGTGCTCCGGAAGATTAGGGAGATCCTGATCCACATTAAGTGATCGTAGTGAGTTGGTTATTATGACTTAAAAGAAAGATAAAAACTACGATCATCAAAATTTGCATTTTTTTCACAGATCGTAGTGCGATCGTGGCCTAGTGGGACTGGGGTATTATATATTATATTGAGTTACGAAATGGGACTGGGGTATTATATGTTATATTGAGTTACGAAATGGCTTACGAGAAATACATGCAAATTAAAGATAGCAATGTTGGGTTTCAGAATTTAAAGAATTAAACATATTTTGTTCTAGTGGTTATTCACGAAATAGCCAATGTAAGCTAAAGATTTAATAGAATGTATGAGCTTTATCTAACAGGTAGTATAAAAGAATAACTACACACACGGCATATCCACCTTCGCTTCAGCTTTGTAATGACCATATTTGTCCTATTGGAACCGAAATAATTCATGGAATCCATAGATTTGTTGAACCCATGAACTATTTCTTAAATAATATACTTCGGCCATTTTTGCATGAACCCCCTGAGGGGTTCATGCTTATATATTGGCGAGTTTTGGATGTGTCTATGGGCCACTCGATATCTCTCGTCCGGAAGTCAGAATAACATTCTCGGAACGTCTCTAAAGTTTTCGGTCATTTATACAGGTCTTTACAGGTTGTTATCTACGTCTTTGATATGGTCCCTTAATGGCCCTTGACGACGCAATTATATTTGTTTTAAAACGACCACTGTGCATTGTGTGAATCTGGGTCAATTATAACGTGGTATTGTCTGTTGTCTCGATAACATGTAAACTAATTATGTTTAAAGATTTAGCCATCGGATACTGTGTATTTCATCATACTAGACTTACGGGAGATAACATTCTGGTTAAAATATTAATATTAAATCGGAAAACAGAAAGATAATATTAGATCGGAAAACAGAAAGATAATATTCTTATCAAAAGTATTTAATTCAATCGGAATCAAACAAATATATACAAAATAAATACTGTATTTATGTTTCTTGAGAAACTAACAATGATTGAAATCAGAATATTTTCAGAGTTGCAATTAAAGTATTTTTTATGACAAGATACTCTGCTTTGGTATTTTATAATATTCATTTGTAAAGGAAACATAAAAATTAAATCTAAATAATTTTTTTTGCATCCTACAAAAAAAAAATTGTGTATAAACAATAATCATTATATTTCTACATTAATTATTTCATACCATTTTAGTTTTTATGTTTTATGAGTAATTATTATTTATTTTTTTGTATTGTAATCTTTCCATAAAACAGAAAGTAAGATCAATTTATTAAATATTTAAATTTTAAACGGTCGTGAATAAAAATACTTGTGTGTTTTCAATTCATAAAGCATGATTTTAAATCCTTGCAGCTCACAACAACCGTACAAATAATTTACAATAATTACAACAAAATTTAATTACAACCCCAATGTTGATTATTTTATACTGTTAGTATGGATTTAGAAGTCTTTGCCTATATTGTGTATAGTAATATATTCACATTGGAATGTTAGAATTTAAAAAATAGATTCATTCGATAAATAAAAAGTCCATCCGTAAATACTTGATGTTCGTGTTTATTGATATTATATGATTCAAAAGAATTTAAAAAAAAATACTAACAGGAACGTTATAGTTTATTATAAATTTTAATTCAATTTTTGTTTGTTTGTTTTAATAATTTAACTTTATAGCATCTATACTTTATTTGTACTATGGTACGGTTTTGAAAATTGTATTAATTGTGTTGACCAACTGTCCTACACGTCTTTATTCATTCACATTATAGATCACATTTCAAAAGCACACTATCGGTTTGCGTTCTCAAAAATTCCGGATAAAATGTCAATGCATCCGGAGTCAAAACATTTAATGTGTAAGCCGTTTGACATTCGATTTCAACTATTAGATTAAGATATGTGATGACGCAAATGCGTATTCCTTGCCTGAGTATCAGTGAGATGCTTTCTATTTTCTATTTCGTGCGCTAAAATACTACTTGCATGCAATACTATTAAATTCACTCGTGGAAGCTTATTTTCGTTTTTGTTATCTAAATTCAGGACACGGCAGAAAGAGCTTTACATGCGACTTTCAAGCACGGTCATCATTACTAACGGATTCTGACCTCGAGTTGTTTCTCTTTTGTTTCTTTTGTGAGTCACTGTCCTATTATAAACTTTGACCTTTTCAAAAAACTGAGGACTGTCTACCCAAGGAATAGATTCCTTAACTTTTTAATGTATTTAGCCTTTTAATTTTTTTCATTCGAGCGTTACTGATGCTTTTTTTGTATACTTAACTCGTGTCTGGCGTTTTTTATATCTACATACCTTTTTATATAAATTGGTTATTTTGAAAGTGTGTACAGGTATTCATAAACTTCTGAATTAAGAAATTCTTTGGCAAAACTAAGTTTCTCTGTATAATGTTTGAATTGATTTAAGTAAAATCAGGAAATCCTTAGAATTTGAAATGTTTTATGAGACCAAAATAAGTCTCTTCATAAGAGGTCCCAAACATGCATGCCACAGGATTAACCGCATACAGCATCTATACCATGAGTAAAGACAGCTTCAAATACGAGTTGAGAATATAAAAGCATTCATTTAGGAAACAAAATATAAAGATGTGATAGATAAAATAAATGCATCCAGAATTCCAGATTATAAAGCAAACTGAGTGCATAAATTTATATTGCGATAGGTTTGTGCAATTTGCATAAGTCATCCGGTTAGTAGAAATTAGGATTAGTCAATGGGTTATAATCGGGGGAAAAAAATGTACATTCCCAAGTAATATAAAATAGTCGAGCTTTTAAAATAACTATTCAAATAGAAGCTGTAAATATATACGTCCAACTGGCTTCTTCCATTCACAGTCAATTATTTCAATTCAAAAGCAAACACAAATTCAGCAACAATCTTTTGGTGACCCGGCAGTCAGCGGTCTTAGGTTCATGTATTGCTTTTCTTTTTTTAAAGAAAGCAACTTGTTTAACTATTTTTCTTTTCAATCTTTTTTTAAGTTCAGAATTAGGAATACTAGTATCAAAGACAGATGTATTCTATGGTAACGATAAGTAATGATCATTAGATGGATGTTTTGTTAAATTGAACCTTGACAGGCGCAGATCCAGAGGGGGGGTTCCGGGGGTTGGAACCCCCCCCTTTTTTTGGACGATCAATGCATTTGAATGGGGACATGTAATTGGAACCCCCCTTTGTCCTGGGTTAGGAACCCCCCCTTTTTAAAATGACTGGATCCGCCCCTGCTTGATTTTACCTATATATAGCTATTTTGATTCAAGCGTCACTGATGAGTCTTGTGAAGATGAAATGCATGTATGATGTACAAAATAATAAACCAAATATTTCGGTGTCTTTCTTTCTTTAACAAGTTAAAAATAGTATGATTCATACAGTCTATTTATTATGTAGATTCACAGTTAGTAGTCATCAATTAACACAAATACATGTATACCAACACAAAAAAAGTTTGATATATTTTTGAGAAACGTCGATCTAACCATATATGGAGTCAAAGCAGTTAAAAAGGGCGGAAACGTATTTAGATTCTGAAGTGTGGAAGGACTTACATGTGTAAAACTAAATATCTACCAGACAAAAATTGTATACAACTCTCCGACCAGTTAACGTGTCTATGATAAATTTTTACACAATGAAAAATCATTTATTATGCTATTTTTCATAATTTGAGTATTATTTATTTCAACAAACTAATTGGGAATGAATATTAACAATAATGTAAATTTATTGAAATAAATGAACCAAATCATCTACAGTAGTGGTTTGTTCAAAAGGATTGTTACCGTTAGGGTACGCACGTGACATCATTCTTTTATGAATCACGGTAATGAATTGTTTTTCGTTAATTTTGAGGAAAATGCAATCATCTGGTGTCAAAATAAAACCGGGACTCCATTTTGAATCAAATATAGTTAAACTTTTTGATTGTTTATGATTTGAGCAATGAATGTTTACTTTTTGAAGAATGCGTCTAAAATGATACACCTCGTCAAAAAATTCTTGTTCTTTTAAAACCTTTGTCCAAAATATTTTATAGAAAGTTTCGTATAGCGCATAGTCAGCAACATTCCACTTCCTGTGATTGTCTATGTCGTCTGCTGACAAATTCAAATTTTGATGAAGCGGCCATATGTTTTTCGAAATGTAAATAATGTCTTTAAAAGACCAACACGTATAGCGTTTAAAGAGTATGAGTGACTCGTCAAAATATTCCTGTAGAAGTACAAGTTCAAATTTTGTATTTAATCTTTCAAAATAGGATTTAATGAAACTTCCGTTTCGTATCTGGCTTACTGGCAAGCCCAAGTCTATAGACATTTTATTGTTTGTTACGGAATAATGTGGATTGCTCGGTTCAAATTTCCATGGAGATTTCAAGTAATCCGACATTGGATGCGTTAAACTTTGATTAAGAATTTTAGCAAAGTATCCTTGTTGCGTATATCCATAATAATTTACTGTTGAAATAAGTTGTTTAAGAGGTTCCCTGATAATTGTAAATAAAAAAGTATCACTTGGAAAGGTATTTTGAAATGCGCCCTCGTCGTAGACCACGTGATTACATAGTAAGTCGTAATCATCCTCTTCTCTCTTCGGAATGATATTTTCATAAGATATTGTTTCTCCTGGTGCTCCGATGTAGTTAAATCTATATTGGTCTATCTTCTTCAAAGGCATAACGAACGTCAAGTTACGGAAATAACCAAAACGCTGCATGATGCTCATTATAGTGGAACTTGCTGTTTTGTGCGTTTTTAAAAAAGCTACATGAGTCATGGGACTCGAACAAACCTTTTTTGTTGCTGTCTGCCTGGAATGCATATCAAGTGTAACGTCATGCCGGTCTATATTGAAAATGCATTTCTTCATTTCAGTTTTATTTATTGATTCATTCAACTTTGCGATTTTTTTCGATTTTGCATCTAAATTCAGTTTAGTCAAATGAATGCCCTCTTTATGACTCCGGAGTTGCTTTTCAACGACTTCAGAGTATTCGACCATTTTTTGGTCCATGTCAAAAGATATTCGGCTCTCCAATACATCTCGTCTATAATTATAATTATTAATGCTGGATGTGTATTGGATGACAACAATTAAGGAACCCAGGAAAAAACAACAAATTATCAGTCTGAAAAAAATAAAATAATCAAAAAAAACATTGGTTTACAGCTTCGTGAAATTGCAAAAAAAGGCAAAGCACTATGTTATAAACATATTTCGATGCTTAAAAATATTTTTCTCTTCAGTTTAACAATTAGATATATCAATATGTTTTTACAGGCGGCAAATCTAGTGTACATATGTATTCTTGTATTTCGTAATCTCTTTTAGCAGTTTTGTATTCTCTCACTGAAATGCTGTAGACCTATTGTCAGGGGTTTTTTTTCTTCTGATTTTCTTATTTTACATACTGCAACTACTACAACTTTTTTTCAAATGAAACATTTGGAGTAAAAACCATCAATATGTTTTAAATTAGGAGCGAGCTACGTAGAAATTCCGCAAACTTTTTATGACGCCATAATGTGCGCAGATATTCTATTATTCCGATCCTCTGAATGAGAAGATAACAAAGAAAATGGTCCTAACCTATAAATGATCCAAATTATCAATTTGAAATACAGAAATTAATTTTAAGAATACAAATATGAAAAATGAATAAATTTCAATTTTCGAGATTTTTCATGAAAATTTTATCCGCCATGAAACATATTTTTTTTAATTATTATAATAAACAATCTTACCGGACTTGCTTTGTTGACGTTTTCATCCTTCATACAACAACACAGGAAAGTTTTCCCTTATCAAAGTTTTATAAGCAGGTGGGTGATAGATCTCTGATAATTGTTGATAATTCGTTGGTTATCCTTGTCCTTCGGATCCTTCCTTTTTTCTGTACTGAAGACACCAATACCTGAATGGCGAATTATGTAATAGATCACTGAACAGCTCATATATACTTGTCAACAAAAGAAACGATACAAGCCACTCTGTTGTTCATATATAATGAAATTGGAGACACTGTACCAAGCTAATTAATTGCTCGATTGAGTGAGATTTTTTTTATCAAAAACCTATAACGCGGAAAAAAAATGGAGAAATTTTGTTATTTCAAAAATCGATATTAGAACTTAAAACTGTTAATTTTTAACATAGTCTGCTTAAAATTTGGAATGCCTTCGCACAACTTTGAATACTTAATTTTCATCCTAGAAATTAAGTGCCGACTTTTGCCATCATTTACCGCAAAAGTAATTTGACCCCTGTGTCCAAAAACACGATATATTTTAACTTCCCTATTTGGTCATATTCATTTAATCATATGCATTTGCTTAACAAATGAATGTTTTTCGTTTGATAATTTAACAAATTTTCCAATTTATCACATTTTATAATAAATTTAAGATCAAACGTGTGTATCGTTTCTTTTGCTCACTATAGTATAGTAGGTCATATGGTGTATTTCCATTATAAATCAAGTATGATTTCTTCACAAGGAGTTAATCTGGATGTGGGGTCCATTATTTATTTGGTCTTTTATTTCAATTCTCTATTCTTTATATTGTAACACTGCATTATTCTCTATATTTTCCAGTTTTTTCTTTCTTTTTTTAATCTCTTTTTTTTTTTTTTTTTTTATTCGCCCTTCATTTTGTACCTTTTGTCTATTATTCTATATTCTGCTAACCCCATCTAGATCCTCCTAAACATTATTCTGAATGGGGTTTTTTTGTATTGGCAAATGAAGCCAACTATAAATAAAGCATAAATAACGGAGCTTTATAAATCATATATATTTTGTGCTAGATATAATAAACTGGGACCAATTGCAGATTTCATGTATACGTCTCAGTTATAAATCAAGTTACATTTCTTTAGAAGGATTAACTAAAATATCTCCACATTGAAAACAATTTTTATTGGTTAATGAAGCAAAACTGTATATTAAATATAACATGCTGGGCTTTGTAATGTACAAGTTAATATGGAAAGCATCTTTACATACTAAGTTTTAATAATATCAATGAAAAAAGACAGTAATTTGTTGTATTTGAATCAGTTATGCATAAAAGCAAATCTGAGATGCAACTGAAAGAAAAATAAATGTTCAACAGTATTTGAACCAGAAAATACAGTATAGATCCAAAACTGAAAAGCACAAACAGTTATTTAAAATAGTGTACGAGAGTTCCATCATGGGCATATGTCTTTTTTTTTTAGATATGACATCGGACTCGGACTTCTTTTAAACTTAGTTTTACTGTGCGTGTTGCTGTGTGTTCCTATATTCTACATTGGCTATATAGGTATAGGGGAATGATTGTCTACTCTTTGTTCGAGTTGTTGTTTCTTTGAAATATTCCCCATTTCCACTATCAAATTTATCTCACAAAACATGTTTAACATCGCCGCATTTTTGCGAGTGTCCCAAGTCAGGAGCCTTTGGCCTTTGATAGTCGAATATGACGTCCATTTTCACTGAACTAGTACACATTTTTATGTCAGCTGAATCCGACCTCCGGGTGCATGATTTTCTCGCTGCGTTAAAGACCCATTAGTGGCAGTCGACTGTTGTCTGCTCTTTGATCGGGTTGTTGTTTCTTTCAAACTTCCTTATTGCTATTCTCAATTTTATTGCAAATTGTGCTTCAATGTTACAAGTCAAAGGACTAAGTCTAACTTGGGTGCGCGACAGTTAATTGCGGATAGTGTTCGCGTTCAAACTCGTTTCATAGGAATACGTCGTAAAGTTGACAGGGTCACAAACCAAACTTGTGACCCACTGAAACAGATCAAATATAAGAGTAACTTGAAAAACGGAACAACAGAACACTGAACTGCTACACAATTAACGCCAACATACATAGAAACGAACTATTTGATAACAAGTGCCTTGTTCTTAACATGGTACAGGCATAACCCTCATTACGTATGCTAGAGTATAGAGGTTAAACGTTAGGAGGCAACATGCATCATTAAAAACACGTAGAAATAACAAAAAACTTCAAAAACAAATATCATTCAATAAGGCCGTGGGGTAAACTAGTTTAAATATCCCACTCGAGTGGCGGAGGTGTTCCGGGGGTTGGAACCCACTATTTTACGATCAATGGATATAACGTGAACATATAGTTGGAACACGCACCCATCCGTTTATCCTGGGTTAGAAACACCACCCTCCCTTTGTAAATGGCTGGATCCGCCCTGCAGCCCCTCTCCATATTTTTAATTTCGATCAGCATAGTAAACAAATGTACATTAACATGCACGAAGGTCAAACAAATAAAGATAGTTTCCCTCACTTATCCTAAATGTACCCTCAATTTTCTCTTTAATCTTACACAATTTATGAATCTTTTAGGGTTAATTCAAGACATTTTTGGTTATACACATTGTTAAAAATAAAACCATGTCCCTATATACAGTATAATATGCACATGTCTTTCTAAAGTAAATTATTTTACATAAATACGTACCCTATTTATAATTTTCTGCCATTTAGCAAGAAACAAGTGTAACTACCTTCTTAATAACGATATGGTAAACCTGTAACAAAACACAAGATACATATGTACCGTATTAAAAAAATTAAAAAATGGCGGCGCAGTTTCGATGACAGCTAGCTCAAAGTAATCATTGATCATCATGTGAAAAGGTTTTGTGTCGATATAGAGAACTTTTATACCGCTGCTGGTGGACTATCAGGCACAAGTGTATTTTGTTAGTCTTGTATTATTTTAACTTTTAGTTTCTTGTGTACAATTTAGAGATTAGTATGGTGTTTATTATCACTGAACCAGTATATATTTGTTGATGGGGCCAGCTGAAGGACGCCTCCGGGTGCGAGAATTTCTCGTTACATTGAAGACCTTTTGGTGACCTTCTGCTGTTGTCTGCTCTATGGTCGGGTTGTTGTCTCTTTGGCACATTCCTCATTTCCATTCTCAATTTTACCAGCTAAGTATTGAGATTTCAGTAGCACATCCTCTCTTTAAATTCCCTGTCTATAAATTAAGAAATCATTATAAAAAAACTAATGCGTAAACATCCTCAGACATGGCTGACCTTAAGGATGTGCATATGCGAGGTTAAGGTATTTGTGACAGATGTTCGAACTCCTTGGTTTTTTCCTATGATACAGAGTAAAATAGTTTGGCCAAGAAACACCCATGTAAAATCTTTTCATGTGAGATTTCAAAACCTCATAACAGGTCATTTCTCAAAAATTTTATTGACTCAAGATTTCTTTTCAGTTTCGATATGGGACCAAATGCATAATAGATATAGGGTAAACGTCCGAGTCAGTCTTTTCCCCGCCATTATATCGAGATGAAATATCTCCAAAAAATATACATAACCTATTGTTATTTTAAGCACAGCATATTAATTATGCTCTTCTGAAATATAGTTCTAAATTTATATTCTTTTAATTTCACCTAAGTTCATCCTATTTATATGTCCTGTTTGGTAAAAAAAAAGTTCTTCGAACTGTTTCTGTTCATATGTATCAACTTTCATTTCTTAAAGTTCCTGATGAAGGTAAATCTAGAAAAGCGTTCATACGCATGAAATTACTCAAGAGTGTTGTTTGCATATTTTTTAGCGTTTGTCTCGTTAGTTGGTGTCCATCATATGGTTTGTTTTTCGTTAATAAAAAAATTAACCATAGATCAAAATAATAAGTTGGATTTCTTGTTTGAAATAAAGGAAATTTTGTCATATATGATCTTGTACATCTTATTGTACGTTATAGGTTTTAGTGTACAGGTCGATTTCTGATCGATTTATTTCAGTAGTATGCATGTAATGTTGAGTCACACTGAAAACAAGTTATGATCTCCGCGAAAATCAGTATAATGATACTAATATATATTATTGACTTTTGATGGGGATGATACAATGATTTATCAACCCCAGATTATGATATACACAGAGGCTAAGTGAAATCAAGGGCAGCAATTGTTTTACTATATGACTTTTTATCTCCAATTTTCTAGTATTTGCTCAAGATAATTTTAAAACTGCTCCCTGATTTTACACTTAATACATTATCTTCTTATGCAGTTGCTATAATATTTTAAACAGCTTACTTTGTCACTTGTTTATGTTAAGCTGTATGTATTGATTAGAACTGTTCTAAACTATAGGTATCATAGTTCTAATCGTCCTTAATAGTACAATGAAATAGATTACGTCGGTATTTTCTGATTATCATTGAACCAAGGAGGTTATATTAGAAGGCGATGAACTGGACCCCTGTTGTGTTCACTAAATCTCTACACTTCGGTGGAATGGCGGACAAGTTTAAGTAGGCCGGTGATAGGAAGACGATAATTAAATCTTTATTGCAAAATTACACCCATGAGGGTCAAGCAATACAATCAAACAATAATTGTATACAATACAATGCAATACAATGAAATACAATGCAGTGGCGGATTCAGGGGGGGTTCCGGGGGTGCGCACCCCCCTTTATTTTTGCCGATCAATGCATTTGTATCGGGACATATGTTTTGCACCCCCCTTTGCCCTGGGTGCCCTGGGTTATCACCCCCCCCCCCCTTTCGAAAATTCCTGCATCCGCCCCTGCAATGTAATACAATGCAATACAATGAAATACAATACAATACAATACAATATATAGAATAATAGAACTGTTACATTAGAGTTCAATTAAATGTTATACGTTACCACCATTTCTGTAAGTGGGTGTTTATTACTTGAGATAGATTCTGACCTCACAGAAAGAGGTTTAGGGAGACCTTGTTCTAATTACACATCCTGGTATGACCAGAAACATTGTCAGTGTTGTAAACCGACCGAGATTGCAAATAAAAAACAGACTGTAGAAATAAAAGAAGATGTGGTATGATTGCCAATGAGACAACTCTCCACAAGAGACAAAATGACGCAGAAATTAACAACTATAGGTCACCGTATGGTCTTCAACAATGAGCAAAGCCCATATCGCATAGATTTACTTTCGAGAAGTGAAGGTTTGGCAAGGATACCTAGCTATTAAAATACACACTGGATGTTTTCTGTTTAACTATTCAATATCAACGAATTTTAAAAGTTCAAGTACTAGTTGCTACATGTTGAAATTCAGGTTTGTTTTTTTAAACACCCACGCAGTAGGAACAGTGTCGTTACACGAATTAAAACTTGTACTTTAAACAAATCCGTTTCATTGTTTTTATGCCCCACCTACGATAGTAGAGGGGCATTATGTTTTCTGGTCTGTGCGTCCGTCCGTCCGTCCGTCTGTCCGTTCGTTCGTCCGTCCGTCTGTCCGTTCGTTCGTCCGTCCGTCTGTCCCGCTTCAGGTTAAAGTTTTTGGTCAAGGTAGTTTTTGATGAAGTTTAAGTCCAATCGACTTCAAACTTAGTACACATGTCCCCTATGATATGATCTTTCTAATTTTAATGCCAAATTACAGTTTTTACCCCAATTTCACGGTCCACTAAACATGGAAAATGATAGTGCGAGTGGGGCATTCGTGTACTGAGGACACATTATTGTTTTCTATTTGACATTTCTGTGTCCACAGTTTGTTTTATTATTTACAGTACAGTGAGATTTGATACACATCTATCTCTCTTTGATGATAACAGCTGTCAATAAAACAAAGGTTCATATACTATAAGATAATTGTCAGCGGCGGATCCAACAAAGTTTATAAGGGGGCACTGACTGCTCCCCGCTCAAATAATCATTTTTTTTTCAAACAAAAACTAGTCATGATGATGACTATATGTGCTTCGATATATGCTATTCAATATCAACGCATTATGAAAGGGGATTATGTTGGAATTAATATAAATAAGGAACTCTGATATGATTATCAAAGAGAAAATTATCCACTGGAGACCAAAGGACGTATATATATATATGTGTTTACTTATATTCTTTGTTTGTAAAATCCGGACTCAACTAGTGCCGTTGTACACGAACTAACACTTTTGCATTGAATAAAGCGCTTATAAGTGTAAAAAATGTGTATTTTCGTTGTTGTTTTTTTTTAATTAGACAGGTCTGTGTTCTTAGTTTTTTTTTTAATTACAGTATAGTGACATTAGGTACATTGAAATATCTTTTAGATGAAAATATCTATCAAGTTTGACAAGTGCTCATATTAATTGTGATTGGCTTTGAACTATCTTTGTACTCTCGGATCTGTCCTTTCTTTCAAATTATATTGCGTTTTCCATAGCTTTTTATACGTTTTGGCTCGATTTGAGGACTAAAGCCCTTTTCAACTGATGTTTATTATTAATTTTTATGTTGTACTGTTTAACAACTGTCCCATGATAGAAGGAGGGTTTTTGGCATGCGAAAACATGTTTAACCTCGTCACTTTCTGTATGTGCCTGGCCCAAGTCTGGAGCCTATAATTCATTTTTTATCGTTATTGCTGTATACTTTACTAATATTTGTTTTTCGTTTACTGTTTTGTACATAAATCAGGCCATTTTTTTTCTAGTTTAAATTGTTTTACAATTATCATTTCGAGGCCTTTTATTACTTACCATGCAGTTTAGGTTTTGTTCATTGTTGATGGTCATACGGTGACCTATTGTTTTAACGTATGTTATTGATCGATGGGGAGGGTTGTCTCATTAGCAATCATAACATATCTCCTTAATTTCATATGATACCATTTGATCATGATGAACATGATGAACGATGTATAGTAGCTTTGGTATTGTACTGTAAATATATTTGTAGGTTAGAATACAGCAGACATGGGTCCTTTGTTGTTTTAACACCCTGATACCCTGACTGGTATATTGATATATCCATCAAAATAGAAACAATCGTTTACAGGACTAAAGTAGTATTAAAATAAAAACTAGGCAAATGTGAAAAGAGTTCTTAAATGCCTACCCCTTTTTGCCCTAGCACTCAATTTCGTAAAGTTATTGGTATATAGAAATAGTTATGAAAAGAAAAAACTAGACACAAACTACCATCCCCGCCTTGCAAGCACTGAGACGGTGTGTGGTATTTTTTTTTTTTCCATAGAAAATTACGAACATTTAATTGCCTTATCAAAACAAACCTGTTTTGTGCAACATTTGACTGTCATAACATGTATGTTTTGCCTTATTGAACGAAAATAGAAAAAAATCATCAAATGACAGGCAACAGCAAAACATTAAGAGACGAACAGACAAACAACAGTCCATAAAACACTACAGAATATTACTCAGAAAACCAATCAAAACACTAAACTGAACACTAAAGTTTGAGCATAATTATAAAACACTGAATACTAACGATTGGAGAAAACACTACATGGAAAACTAAAAATAAAACAAAACACTAAACAGAATACTTTAAAGTGAGCAAAACACTACATGGAAAACTAAAGAAAGCAAGAGAAACACTCTAGACAGAATACAAAAAAAACCCCAGGAAAACACTACACAGAAAACTAAAAATAAAACAAAACACTAAACAGAATACTTTAAAGTGAACAAAACACTACATGGAAAACTAAAGAAAGCAAGAGAAACACTCTAGACAGAATACAAAAAAAACAGGAAAACACTACAAGAAAACTAAAGTAAGCAAAACACAAGACGCAAAAACTAAAAAGTAAGCAAAACACTACACTGATAACTAAAGAGTGAGCAAAACGCAAGGCGGAAGACTAAAGAGAGCAAAACACTTTACAAAAAACTTAAGAGAGAACAAAATACCACACAGAAAACTAAAGAGTGAGCAAATCACTACACAGAAAACTAAAGAGTGAGCAAATCACTACACAAAAAACTAAAGAGTGAGCAAATCACTACACAAAAAACCAAAAGAGTGAGCAAATCACTACACAAAAAAACTAAAGAGTGACCAAATCACTACACAGAAAACTAAAGAGTGAGCAAATCACTACACAAAAAACTAAAGAGTGAGCAAATCACTACACAAAAAACTAAAGAGTGAGCAAATCACTACACAGAAAACTATAGAGTGAGCAAATCACTACATAGAAAACTAAAGAGTGAGCAAATCACTGCAAAAAACTAAAGAGTGAGCAAATCACTACACAGAAAACTAAAGAGTGAGCAAAACACTACACAGAAAACTATAGAGTGAGTAAAACACTACACAGAAACTACAGAGTGAGCAAAACACTACACAAAAAACTAAAGAGTGAGCAAATCACTACACAAAAAACTAAATAGTGAGCAAATCACTACACAGAAAACAAAAGAGTGACCATAACAATACACAGAAATTTAAAAGAAAGCAAAACACTACAAAGAAAAGTAAAGAGAGCAAGAGCAAAACACTACACAGAAAACTAAAGAGAGCAAGAGCAAAACACTTCACAGAAAACTTAAGAGTGAACAAAACATTACCAAGAAAACTAAAAAAAGAGGAAAACACTAAACGTAAAACCAAAGTGAGCAAAATACAAGTCGGAAAACTTTAAAATGAGCAAAACACTACACAGAAAAATAAAAAGTGAGCAAATCACTAAACAATAAACTGAAGAGTAAGATAAACGCTATACAGAAAACTATAGAGTGAGCAAGACGCTGCAGCAGCACAGAAAACCAAAATGAGCAAAACACTACACAGAAAATTAAAGAGTACGCAAAACACTACACCGAAAACTAAAGAGTTAGCAAAACACTACACCGAAAACTAAAGAGAGCAAAACACTAAACAGAAAACTAAAAAGATAGTAAAACACTTCACAGAAGACTTAAGAGTGAGCAAAACACTACACAGAAAATTAAAGAGTGAGCTAAACACTGCACGGAAACTATAGAGAGAGCAAAACACTACACGGAAAACTATAGAGTGAGCAAAACACTACACAGAAAATTAAAGAGTGAGCAAAACACTACGCAGAAAACTATAGAGTGAGCAAAACACTACACCGAAAACTATAGAGTGAGTAAAACACTACACAGAAACTACAGAGTGAGCAAAACACTACACAGAAAACTATAGAGTGAGCAAAACACTACACGGAAAACTATAGAGTGAGCCAAACACTACACGGAAAACTATAGAGTGAGCAAAACACTACACAGAAAATTAATTAGTGAGCAAAACACTACACAGAAAACTATAGAGTGAGCAAAACACTACACCGAAAACTATAGAGTGAGTAAAACACTACACAGAAACTACAGAGTGAGCAAAACACTACACAGAAAACTATAGAGTGAGCAAAACACTACACGGAAAACTATAGAGTGAGCAAAACACTACACAGAAAATTAATTAGTGAGCAAAACACTACACAGAAAACTATAGAGTGAGCAAAACACTACACCGAAAACTATAGAGTGAGTAAAACACTACACAGAAACTACAGAGTGAGCAAAACACTACACAGAAAACTATAGAGTGAGTAAAACACTACACAGAAAACTATAGAGTGAGCAAAACACTACACAGAAAACTATAGAGTGAGAAAAACACTACACAGAAAACTATAGAGTGAGTAAAACACTACATAGAAACTAATAACTGAGTAAGTGAACACAAACCCTTGAGGGTAAACACGTGTATTTCAGATCAGGTTGATCATCACAATTACAAATTCAGTGATATATCGGATTTTTTGTTATCACGAACGAGAAAAACTTAATACCATAGTACATTTGTAGTAGTAATAAGAGTGTTACCCTTCGAGTGAGACAAGTTCCCAGAAATCAAGATTTAAGATTTTTTTTAATCCCTTCAGAGTTTACGATTCAAATATGTCTATGCCGTTGTCCCAAGAATAAATCTGAGTGAAACTTTATGAACAATAAAAATGTGAAAGTTGAACGTATGATAGAATTTTACATTTATAGTTACATATACACATATAAACATGTGTAAAAATTTTAATAACTTACTGTGATTGTGCTTTAATCATTTAATCATTCCAGCAACTTTTAACAGAACAGGTAAACATCAAAGTAAACAAAATTATCGAATTATTATCGTATTGTTTATCAGTGATTTATCTAAATGTTGACCTTTTCACATCACATCAATATTAAGAGACTTATTGTCAATGAAAAAAAGACTCCATTTTGTTTTTTTATGCGATCTTCCTTTTTTTATGATTTGTTTTGTATTAAGCAATTTAGTGTTTAAGCTATTACAACATCTTTAGTTAGCTCAACTACTAATAATTATTGTTGACGTTAGTTGTCACCAGACTTCTGTAAAAATCATGTGTATTGTATCTCTTATTTGTTTGTTAGTTTTTGATAAGCATCATTTCATGCACATATTAGAACATTACATGACGACCGTCACTTTTCTCTAAAAAAATTTATCGTCCCCTTGGTACCTTTTTGCGACTACTTACACTCGTGGGTGAACAAAAAGGCTGAGAATACCGAATATAAAAACAACACTTAAAAATTTCATGCGTCCGATTTACCTTCATCTGGAACGCTAAAAGTGGGATATTTGATATACAAGGATGCATAACATTCGAAACAGTTGAATACGAGGAAACAAGACTGAAAAATAATCTTATTTCACTTTGTCTAAGAGAAATAAAAATATATAAATTAAAAACTCCGCGTGTACTTTCATTTCTCAGTGTATTTTGTTTTTTTAATATGAGGGTTTATTTTTCATTTTTCATAACCTTTGTGTGTATAATTTTATTTTTTACTAATTTTAGTATTTCTTTTTTTTTCTTAATTTTTTTAGTTCTCAGTGTGTATCTTTATTTTTTACAATCTTGACGGTGTAATTTTTATTTCATGGTGTGTATGTGTGTGTATGTGTGTGCGTTTTTTTTTTTTTTAATTCTTTTAAGCGTCAGTTTTGTTGTTTTTTTAATCTCACTGGCGTGTATTTTTTTTTCTGAGCGTGTGTTTCAATTTTCTATTTTCATCTCGGTGGGTATTTCGTAAGAAAAAATCACTTCAACTTAATTAAGACGAGAACGGCTTGTCATATCAGACAACATTTAGGAAACCCCAATTATTTTTGTTTTTAATCTGCGCTTGAATGTCATTGGTATATGCTCAAGACTTTCCGCCAATCCCTAGAAAATAGTGCATTGCCATTTGGTAGGTAATTAAATCCGATATAACACCAGAAACCATCTATTAATGATAGTTAATACATTTCTTTAAAAAGTTCATGCACATGTTAATGTTCTAAGAAACAATATTAACACTTCCTTCTAGATGTGACAAAAAGTAAAGGCGTCTTAGTTCTAAAATAGAAAAATTCAAATCGATAAATTAACAGATATACGGCAGAAAACAATACATCTTCACTAGCCAAGGGTTACGATCCACTCCCTTTCTCCTGAGAAAGGGAGTGGATGGATCGTAACCCTTGGCTAGCGAAGATGAAAAAAATGAGAAACTCATTAGTTTTATTTAATCTATTTCTGTAAATTTCTATCCTCCTCTTCAAAACGTGACAATGTTATATTTATTTATATTTTGTCCAAATATTCATGTGTTATAATATTAAACAACAGTCATTTGTATATCACACGTGCTATATTCTATATGTGTAATCGTTGTTATTAAAAAAATTAACCTGACTGGAACAGACGGAAGAACGGGCGAACGAACGGCCGCATAGACCGAAAAACAAAATGCCCATAAAGGGTCGATTGTATAAGGACCGCTCCCTCTCCTTTCTTTAAATCCTGGGTCAGGGCCTTGTTTAGTTATGTAACACTTGTTTGCATAAAGGTAAATAAATGTAGATTTGGAATCTAAGTCAATTAGAAAGCCACAAAAACGAAAAACAAAAACACAAAACAGGAGATATGATGCGGTCTTCTATAATAAACTGAATTCTTTATAAAATGTCAGGCTCTTACTGACTTGGGTATACTTAAGAGTTTATATTCAAATCCGCACCAAACTATTTGGAAAACTTGATAATAATCTAAAGCAATACTAAGTTCCATCAACACCGTGGCTTAATGTTCTCCGGAATGGCAATCATGTAAAATGTTAGAAGTCCATTACTAGGCTCTATTAATGGACATTTTGTCATATAAATGATAAGCTGGTTCTCGGCTGACTACTACACTTTGTTCATGTTTGAGTGTAGCGTAATACAAGCGGATTCCAGTTTATATATATGTCTATAACTCGAAAGTGCGATGAGGACGCTGAAGTGCGATTGTCTATACAAAAGAGTTTAAAATCTAGATTATAATGAGAACAGTGTCGATTTGTGCAGATTTTTGACAAAATTGCTCAGATTGTGGTAAAAGCATGAAATTTGGCATAGCAGTAGTATATGTCATGAACAACATTTTAAGCTATGGACCTACTCTGAAAGTCGAAATTGGCGGAAGAGGCGGCCGTTTTAAAATGGCGCCCGTTTGATCTCTATAGATTAATAAAAAAAAATCATGAAAATGATATTAAAGTAGATATTGACATTAAACCTGTTTAATAACAGTGCTGATTCCAAATGTCTTGTTTAACACAAATTTTGGAAATTTTAATCATATTGAATGGCGGCCATCTTGAAAAATCTTGATTTTTTTTTAAAGCCAAAATAGGCAGTCATTATTCGATAAAAATTTTAAAAAATGCATTGTCGAAGATATATACAAATGTATTTGTTTCAGCTATATAAACAGGACAAAAAGCGAGCCTATCCCCCTCCCCGAGTTATTCTTCTGTTCACGGTAGCGGGTACAAATTAATTTATATTTTCCGACAAGGTACATTTATTGTTATTATCTAAAAGCTCACACCCTTCACCTGAAACTTGAGTTGTTGAAATCTGAATCATTGTCTCTAATGTTCAAAAGTAATCGACATAGTTAAAACGTGGACAACGAAGAGGATCATAAAATAAACTATAACTCTAAAAACAATATTCGTGCCACCGCTTGTTCAACATAGAATAACAGGAGATTTTACAAGTACAAATAAAGCAAGAAAATATTTGTATACTTGTCATTTATAATAGTTGGCTGATTACAGGATAATTCGTTTTGTTGATATTGTTCATTTGAAACAACTTTCAAAAACCTTGATGCAGACATAATGAATTTCATATCATACAAGTAATGTTATAAGAACATCAACTGCTCAAATGTTCTCAATTGACTTTAAAAATATCTAACAATAAATGAAATGTACATGTTTTG
>CM034358.1:23709741-23736803 GCA_019925275.1 Mytilus edulis | reverse complement strand
ACAGTTTTTGTCCATTCGTTGATGTCAGGTACCAGGATTATAATTTAATACGCAAGACGCGCGTTACATAAGACTCATCCGTAACGCCAGATCAAAATAGTTAAAAAGCCAAACACGTTCAAAATTGAAGAGTATTGAGGACCCAAAATTCCAAAACGTTGTGCCAAATACTCAAACTTGTATATGTGATGTTGATGGCTCCAAAATGTCATACTTAACCGAATATTCGTAACTTATCATTAAGTAATTACTGACACGTTGGATCATCCTGATAGAATGATATATCAGTCACATTGATTTTTATTTTGATTTATAAGGACATTTACCGAAAAAATAATAAACACCACTGTTCTATTTTTCATATAATGCAAAAAGAGTTCTAAATTTTTGGTTGACAGCTACTAAGTAACCGCTAATTGAATCCTTTTCCCTATTGTGTCACAAAACAAACTATACAAAGAATACAGTGTTAGACACCAGAACTGTTAAAAACTTTAAATTGTATTTCATGAAAGTTATGATATTATATCTGTTCTTAAAAAAAAAACCTTTATTATAAAACTAAATTCTTTCACATTATAATGATATCACGTTAAGAGTTGTGTGAAGTTACACTAAATTGAAAGTGCCTAAGTTTAACCTTTAAAATTGTTTAAAAATTATGTCATGACTGTGCCTTTCAACACTTACTATACGGTAAGGACGTGTCTTAGTGTTGCTTATGTGTGTGTACGGAAATTATAATATAAATCCAAAACTAACACCCTACGGGCCCAAAAAAGCAATTTAAAAAAAGAAGATATTTATTTAACCTGACAAAATCAAACGCTACCAATCAATTAGTGAAAGTAGAACTGTCATATTCCTGACAAAGTACAGGCATTTTCGTACATTACAGCTGCGTGCATGCACAGAGTTGATAGTTATTACATTGGCACATGGACACATCTACTTGTATAAAGACATTTTATAAAACATTCCGGAATGGCCTACTTCCATTTTGATTGATTATAATTGCAATATTTTATAAAGAATCTTTTTATCTTATTATTCATGTCTTGTTATTATTGATTTTTATTAAATTTTCTATTTTGTATACATTTTTAATTACATTACATATAAAAAAAAGAAGATGTGGTATGATGCCAATGAGACAACTGTCCACAAGAGACCAAAACGTCACATAAACAACTATACACATACCGCATAGTCAGCTATAAAAGGCAACGATAAGACAATGTAAAACAATTCAAACGAGAAAAGTAACGGCCTCATTAAAAAGAAAATATGTTTGTATCATCCTGAATCATTGTTAAATAAATAAAATTTTCTTCTCTGATCATTTGATCTTAGATCATCAAATGTTATTTTGTCCAATATTTCATAAACCAATAGACGTATATGATACGATTACTTTGGATTAATTTTTGTCGACACAATATTGGATTGGTTTGATTGATCAATGCATGTCATTGTCCGTTTAAAGACGCCCTTACGAGTTGGTTGACCGTTATGTATTATCTGTGGAACAGGTGACGACTCACTTATTGCAATCTTTGTTATAGCAAAAGTAAAATAAAACCACCGAACGCCGATGAAAAGCATCACCTTTTCCCCCGAATCTGAAGTACCGAATTAGACTTTTCGAAATATATTCACATGGTCAACACTAGAAGTGTCACATGATTACGGATGAGTACGATTTACACTTCCCAGAGCGTCAGAGATCACATCCTGTTTTGTAAGATGTCCGTGTTGTGTTTTGTATACTGTAGATTGTCTTTTATCTTTTTTTATTATTATTTTCCATGTTTTTTTTTTGGCATGGCGTTCACAGTTTATTTTCGACCTTGAGTGTGATTGTTCCTTTGATATCACCACCAAACAGTTATTGTATGGTATGATTTACATTTGCATATTGTTGGTTTTGTTTCTTTTAAGTCATCGAAAACTGTGCAAGTTGTTAATTTGTCTATTGTAATCGAATTTTTAAGATAATGGTTCGGTCAAAGTTTTAATACCGCATATCATTTTGATTTTTTTTGTAGTAAAATACTAAAAAGAAAACTAATTTGTTTTTATTATCTAAAGTATGAAATGTTCCATTAAATGTACATAACATAATATAATGGTTTCCAAATTCTTATAAAGAGGACTTCTCGATATTTTTCTTTAGAATAGCAGTTTAGTTGGAATCATGATAGTTTAAATGTCAAATTAAAAACAAGCTTGAGGGTGAAGATCATTACAAGAAGAAAAAATAAAGGCATAACAAATCTTGCGTAAGCAATATTTGTCTGGTGAATGATTGTCTTGGAAAATATTCATTTACATATTTAATTTAAATGTGACATCACGGAATTGTGGTCAACATGATGCGTGTCACGTAGTATCATCAGCCTCGTAGTCAGCTTTTTTGTGTTGAGGAGAATCAACATTTAAAATGACATTGATATAAGTATGAAATTTAGTGTTTGGAAAACTTTGAAATGTCTTTAAAAACAAGGAATTTCAACCTCAAGAAAATTTTAACTTAACTTATTGGCTTAAACTTTTGAAAGGTTAGGCCCTTAATGTTCTTAAACTTCGTATTGTATTTTAACTTTAAGTATTTTAATCAGATTTATTGAGCATAAACGTATTAAATGGTATTTACAGTTTATTTTTTCAGTTGTGGAGCATAATCTTCTCTCTATTTTGTAACACCTGTAGATTGTATTAGGGTTTGAGTTTTTCAGTAATTGAGTAACTCATGTTTTCTTCGACTCATGCATTTGAATATTCTTTTTTTAGAACTTTTGTCTTTTTCATTAAGGTTTTGTTGTTAGCGATAAATTTATTTGAATGTACAGGTACAGCTGATGACCGTAACGTTATCACATGAATTAATTTAATAATGGATTTACATTTAATAAGATGTACGGAAATGGGGTTAAACAAAAGTAATACCTCAAAAAGGCCGTCGGTGACTTTATATGTAATATAAAGTATACACAACTGAAGAGTATATCCGAATTTTACATTTACTGGCTGCGTATATACATTTATAAGTTAATTGATGAATGTAGAATAAAATAATCTATTTCTAAATTTAAAACTTTAAAGCACAAGACGTCTGGGGTGATATACATAGTTAATGTGTTAATTGTTTGATAAAAAAATCAATATGAGGATAACAAAATTAGCAACACTTAATATAACATAAGGTCGGTATCATTTATCATGTTTATTCCTGTACTTAATTTTAAGGTCTTTTTTCTTTATTTTGTATTCTGTTTGCCCATTATTTCATTTATCTGATTTTATTTTTGTTCATTATTCTCTTATTTTACCACCGAATTTCTCTTTTTTCATTCGTTTTTACATTTTTTCGCCTTTCATTATCATATTCATGGTTTTCTATTTTTTCTATGTTCCTGTTTTCCTTTTTTCCTTCATTCTGTTTTTTTTTCATTATACTATTTGGAGTAAAATCCCTTCCAGACCTCCAGAAACAGTAAAATCACGAAAGAATACAGAACGCAGAGAATATTTCAAATCAGAAAATCCCTAATCAAGTGGCAAAGTCTATATAGCTCAAACACATCAAACAAACTAATAACAACTATCATATTCCTGTTTTCGTACATGCATGTACTTATGCATATAATGGTAGATTAAACCTGTATTGTATCTAGCTAAACCTCAGACCTGTATGAAAGTCAAACGAAGTTTACAAAAATACTGTATATCACAGAGGACGTCGGTGACCTTCTATAGACTAGAAATTGTCAGTAACTTTTACATGTATATGGAGTGAGAAATCGGTTTTAATCCCCTTTTTATTGTATATTATTGACTATTTTAAAAACTTATTTAGTACTAACCTAGCACATTTAACCGATGACGTCTTACTTCAGGAAATGTCAATTTTAAGTCTGGTTCATAACATGTTACTATATATGGTCAGCACGTGACATCGCCTGACCAATCAAAATATCCTAGAGTTGGGAAGGTATGCTATATATATGTTCCAGTTCTAAATGCTCAATGAGCCTTAGCAATTTAATTTGTCAAAAGCAAGGTTTGGCATATCACCAAAGAAGCAGATTTGAAAAAGGTAAGCTCTTTATCTTGTTTTACCGATATGAGTTTTAATAACTAAGACAAGAGTTAATTTGGATCTGATGCTGGATAATGGGGGTAACCAAGGGGTAGCTAAAAAGATACGGACAAAAAAAGAGGCACAACTGGGAAAAGGCTCTTGACAAAACTGCAATTATCAATGGCAGGTGAAAAAGTGAATTTGATAACAATTATCTGTTTCAGTACCTTACATTTGATTATACATTTTTTTGTAGTTTCTATTTCAAAATAATAACTAGTAAAATGCCATACGTATTAACTGTAACAAAGGAAAGACTTAAAGACTCAAAAACTATGTCAAAACAAAATTATACACAATTAAAGAAAAATAAAAACGACAACAGATAATTCATATTTAATGATGAAGATGACCTTTTTGTAAATGTATTCGCATAATTTCTTGGAGGTTCATTTTTGTAAACACATTCCTTTCATTAACCTGAAAAAAACATGGTAATGCATCGTACGTTTGTTCATCTCCTGATTCCCGTACAGTTGGTTTCAAATGTGAACAGAAGATTTGAAAAAAGTAAGCTATTTATCTTGTTTTACCGATATGAATTTTAAAAGATAAAATAGAACTAAGCAGGGGTGAGTAAAACAAGAATTTAATTGGATCTGATTCTGGATAATTGGGGTAAAATAGGGGTAGCATCCTCGGCAACGCAACTGAGGAAATTGTAAACAAGAAATGTTTAGAAAAAACAAGTATCAATTTAAAAAAAAAAGAAAAATACCTGAACAGACATAAAATCGAATCGTCATATTTGAACAATATCATTTGTGAAATTATGGTAAAAAATGTGAACCCTATGTATATAGATAGTGTGCGACAATGCAATTAAAAAAAATCAGTATTATTTTATTGTTGATCCATATTTCTCGATTCTTTATAATTTCGCCTTTGTTTTATTTATTCCTTTTTTAAAAACTACATTATAATCTGTTCTTTTTTTTTTTGGTCCATTTTTCTCTTTTGATATTATTTCAATCTATTTTCCTGTTATAACGACCTATCATTTTCTATTCGTATAATAACCATGCAGACTCTTATTAAATGATATGGAAGTATCATTTTTGTTTACATCTGCATCAAATATAAGAAAAAAAGAAATATATCAAATGTTTAACCACTGAACATCAGGCTCCTTAATTAAGAATTAATGCATTTATCTTGATAGATAATGAAATGACAAATTTTACATATCATTTTAACAAGGCGTCATTATTTTTACATACATAACGCCGTTAGTTTCTCGTTTGAGTTATTTTACATTGTAATTTCGGGACCTTTTAAAACTGACCATGCGGTATGGGCTTTCCTCAATGTTTAAGGCCGTCCGTTCATTTCTGTGTCATATGGTCTCTTGTGGAGAGTTGTCTTATTGACAATCATTTTTGTTTTATACCTGTGTGTTCAAAATGACTAAAGTCATATGATTGAGGAGGTAATAAAACTATTACTGACTAAATTTGATAAAATTTGCTTTTCATATTTGAAACGTAATTTTCTTACCAAACAACGAAGGCAGTGATTCATTACGTTGATCTGATGAGTCGTTAAGGCTACTGTAACTGATACAAACTGTATGGGCATGCAGGTACTTTAGAACATAGACAAAAGTAACAGTTAACACAATATATTTTCGTTTATTTTATCCCTGAGGATATATTTTATTGAAGCTTCGCAACTTTCCAACTGATGATTATTAAGTGTTTGGTTTCAAACTTTAAAACTTGCAATTTTATTTACAGCTCAACAGCAGACATGTCTACCAACAACAATATAATCAATATAATCAACCATGAATTGTTAGCTGCTCAGACGCCTTCTTGGTTCCATTTCGTTTCCGGTGTGGTACTATTGACAACAACTATTGTATCATTCATATCAAATGGAACTGTCGTTTATATATTTTTTGTTAAAGATAGGAAGATGCTGTGTAGAACCAGAATGTATGTTGCAGCAATATGCTGCTTAAACTTTTTAATAGCAGCTTTCGGAACACCAATGGTGGTATTGTCCTGTTTTAACAAAGTATGGTTGTTTGGACAATCTGGCTGTAGCTACTATGGCTTTTTGATATCGTTTGCTGGTCTAGCTTCAATGTTACTACTCACCATGATTTCCGTAGATCGGTACATATATATTGTAAAACACAACTTATCAAAACACATGTCAACCTCACCAATCGTCATTTGCATATCTATATGCTGTTTCATTACTTTTGGTTTTACCATTTGTCCCCTTATTGGATGGAACCAGTACACATACGAAGGAGTTGGTACAGCATGCGCAATAGATCTAGTTGGAGAAAACAATAACGGCAAATCGTTCGTCTTGGCACTTTTTTCTATCTATTTTGCTTTTCCTGTTAGCGTGATGATATTTGCTTACGGATCTATTTATGCAAAGGTAAGAACACCATATAAACAACAAAAACAGCAACAACAAAAAAAAGAAAATGCATTGGTTGAACGCTGGTGGTAAAATGTCAAGATGCACGTACCTATACAAAACTTTAAATGGAAAAATGGAACGGTTTTTTAAACACACCTATAAAATCATTATACCAGATAATACTGTTAATGAATAAAACATTCATAGTTTAAGTTATATAGGATGATTGAAGATCTTGGACTGTTTAATATGTCTATCATTATACTGTTCATCATATCTGTCTAAGTATATTGATTCTAATCTTTAAGTAGAAACAAAAAAATATTAATCAAATATCGATTATAATTTTGATACAAATATAAAATATACTAACATGTTTTTGTCTATCATGTGTATACTGTTTTAATGATTATCAAGAAAAATCTAGCGTTTAGTCATAAATATTTAATATGAGTGTAACTGTATGTGCACAATTTATTTCGCCCCTGAACAACGTTTTGTTTCTTTTAGATTGACGTCTGTAGTTTTACAAACAATTAAGATCATCGTGTTTTGCAGACAATGACGTTAAAAATGAGAGAAAAATCTAAATCAAATGATGAAATTCTAGGAAATACATTAAACAAATAATACGGTTAGATGCACGCAAATCCCCAAAAGCTGCGAAGTATTCTCGATTAAATTGATTCTCATTAAATTCTTCATAATTTAATTTTTATTATGCAAGGTGGTTAAAGATTCCAGAGCGCAACTGAAATATAATGGAAATCTTGATTCAGTGGAAACAAGGAACCAGTTCAGAAAGAAATTGACTAACGAACAAGAACTTGCAATTACAGTGACCATGATTATTGGTAAGTTTCTTTGTAGTCTTATTACATGTATTAGTATTCTAAGTATCAGTACAATAAACTTTAAGATAAATGTCAAAAAAATGAAAATCCGAATATTGAAGATAGTGACATGAAAACATCATATCTAAATGGCAATTTTTCTAACCATTCCTAGCCTGCGGATTGATTGATTTTTGTTCCTTAATAAATTTCTGAGAAAAATGTCAACTGATTATATAACTTGAAACCAAATATGACCGATTTTAAAATTCAACCTTGTAAATTGTTAAATAGATTTCAAACATAACAGTAAAGGTTTACGATAAAAGTATTTGTTTCAAAGAATGTGCAATTCTCATGACATCCTATTATTGGTTTTGTATGTTCAAATAATTATGCATTTTCCCCTCTTTTTCTAGGTTTCTTTTTAATCAGTTACACACCATACACATGCGTACTTCTTTGGAAAGTATTGAGTATGGATGCTGAAATCAACCCAATTGCGATGGCTATTCCGGCTATGATAACTAAGATAGCTGGAATTTTTACACCATTTGTCTATTTAAACAGGAGCAAACTCTTTCGAAAACATCTGCTGAATTTGTATCCCTGTTTGAGATCGAAGAAAAGAGTACATGTTGCTAGGAGAATTGAGCAAACAGCTGTCATGTCCGTAAACATCAAAGGCGAAACAACAAAGGTGTATTCTTCTAATATAACGGAAGGGAACAACTCACATTGTCAACCTATCAAACATGAAATTTCAATAATCGACGACCACGTACCAAATATGATATCAAATATCCATTCTACCGTGGCTTTTTTTACTGTGGCCAACTCTGATATCCATGAACATGATGAATAGCAGGAAGATTCTTGATGTAACGATAAGATTGTCAGTGAAAAATTACAGATACACTTGCCTGTACCAAGACAGGAATAGGATAGGTTTATGTTATTTTTTGGCACGTTGAACGATAGGTCAATCGTTTGAATTTATCAAGGTGTTTACGGACTTCTGTTTTCCTAACTGACATTGAAGTTTTTTGTTTTTGTTTAAACCTTTCAAGGTAAAGAGAGGATAACTTTGTTATCAAAAGCTATAGCTTTGAACATTCTATCACATCGTTACACATCACCTTTTGTTTGATAATTGCCAAACAATTCAGAGATGCTACAGATAACAAATTTTATACTATGTATGATGTGATTGATTATCGTCTAACCATATACAATTCAGAAAATGTGGTAAGATTGCCCATGAGAGTACATAAGAGACAACATATCACATAAATTAACAAGAATAGGTCACCATACGGCTTTCAACACTGAGCAAAGCCCGTACCTCATAGTCATTTTTAAAATTGTTAAATAGAACCAGAAAAATAACTGATATTTTATTTTTAGATACATGACATTTTTGTTAGTTGCTATTTGCTTTGAACTAGCTGCAAGAACTGTGCGAAATCTCAAGTCAGTACTGTTGTGTTTCTTTAAAAATGAGGGATGGATTAATTCCATACCACGTCCGGTTTATGTCTTGGTGATAGAGTTTTGTCTTATTTGTATCAATCTGATGAGTAAAACCCTTCTCAACTGATTTTTTAGTCTGTTCTTATATTGTAATGCAACACCAATGACCTTTGTTGGCGCCTTCAAACATGTTTATCCCTGCCACATGCTGTATGTACCTGACCCAAGTCAGTAGCCTTTATATCAGTGCTTGTTGTTAATTAATGTACGTCATATTTGTTATTCGTTTATTATTTTATACATACATAAGGTTGTTACATTTCTTGTTAGAATTGTTTTGAAATTGTCATTTTAGCTAATAATACAGTATGTGCTCAGCTCATTGTTAAAGTCATATTGATATCAATTTCTATGTCAGTTGATCTTTTGTTGAAACTTGTCTCTATGAAAATCGTACCACACCTTTTTTATTTTTATATTGGCTCCTATTTTAAACCCGGTTTTGTCAAATAGCTCTTCAAGCTTTACATTTTCTTTAAACAATCATGACAATATCATTTGAAGAAAACACTATAATAAACCCAAAGATTAAAAAGGAAATCATAAATTTCTAACGGCAAACTCGACATTTTGACAGCAATTGACATTTTTCAGCATAGAAACAATAGTGCTTGATTTGTTTTTAGTTTATTCTGACATAAAGAAAAGAAAATTCCCTACTTTTGGATTATAATTATTGGTGGACAAATGTATTGAGATTCAGAATAAAGTAGTATACACCTTACAATTTTGACAACAGTACTTGCATTTAAAAGTTTGAAAATGATATAAATAGTTATCAAAGGTATCAGGCGTATTATTTAATACGTAGTTCTTTTTCTATTTGATTTTAAAGCATTTATTACATCAGTTTCATTTTTTTTGTTTTTTACACCCGATAAGATTTGACAACTTCAAATTGTTCATTAGTCTTATATATGTTAAATCCCCTTGTACATACTTAAAAGAGTAAAATCATAAAAATACTGAACCCAGAGGAAAATTAATCGGAAAGTCCATAATCTATGCATGTAAGGTCGTCGACATGATATCGTAAGCTTCCTCAATATCTACTACTACCTAGTTTCTACATGAAAGTTGTTTGATTGAAGAAGTGTAAGTGAATTTCGTGTTAAACGTCAAATGCTTCACTCATTGCAAAAATATTACCAATACAATAAAATCCAATCCAATCTAATCCAATCCAATCCAATCCAATCCAATCCGATCCAATACAATCCAATACAATACAATACAATACAATACAATACAATACAATACAATACAATACAATACAATACAATACAATACAATACAATACAATACAATACAATATAATATACATTATTTAAAAACACTCCGTCACATTCACATGTAAAACAAGAAGGTTAAAGGTTATAATTATAAATTGACTGGTTTTTTTTTTAAATACTAAGGCTTTTTCTACCTCAGGCATTGATCACCTTAGGTGTATTTGGCAAAACCTTTAGGAATTTGGGTCCTCAATGCTCTTCGACTTCGTACTTTATTTGGCCTTTTTAATTTTTTTGGAATTCGAGCGTCACTGATGAATCTTTTGTAGACGAAACGCGTATATTTAAGTTTAGTCCAGGTATCTACGATGAGTTTATTAAAACATACAAAAAACAATCACATACAACTATTGATAGAAATAAAACAAATTTAAAATGGAAGATATTAATAATTACTATACTTTGTGATATTTTCGATAACTTTGAAACGAATACAAATATATTTTAGTACCTTTATATTAACTAAGTAGTCCTTTCATTTTTGCTTCACTGAGATATTTAAGATAGTACTCCTATTAAAACGGACTAATCGGCAATCCTCAGATACCGTGATCTGGACAATAATAGTGAAGCTATCGTCTACCTAGCTTTTTATCATATGCACATGTTTTCAAAAAAGCCATGCACGTGTTTTCAAAAAGAAATGCACGTGTTTTTCAAATAGACATGCACGTTACTTTCAAAAACCTACCAATGTTTGCTACGTCAGTCAATCACTATGATATTATATATTTTTTTTTATTAGCACACTGGATTTTGTAATCGTAAACTTTATTGTACTTGTATTGATAATGTTTTTAAACAGTTAATTTATAATTAAGAAGATATCAATGATCATTCATGGCAACACAGAAGTGCTGATAACTGGGCTCGTTATATTGGATTCATGAAGATTTAGTGTTAAAAAAAAATTAAGATATTTAATCAGATTGCTACAACGACTTCAAAGCCTTATTTCATACCGAAAAAGTATCTATGTATCTCTTTTTCATTTACGAAAATATGAAGCTTTTCAATGATCAAAGTTAGTGATTGTCAAACTGTTATATAACCAATGTTAATTTTCTGATAAAATGGCTGGTTCAATTGTTTTGGATTGTTTTTTTATTTTTGTCAAAGGGTCAAAGTAAATACTTTGTCAAAATTTATGAAAAATAAGCGAGCCAAATTAATTTATTATGAAGGTGTGTGGTACCAACATAATCCTTCGGTGTTTTGAATTCATTCTTGAGCTGCACAATAATATAACCATGCCATTGATTATTGATAATAGCATAATAGCTCTGAAGTGTAAAGTTTTATCTTAAGCTTCTTAATACTCTCTTATCGATCTTTAGCGTTGTTCTTAACATTATGGATCACCTGTTTAAACTCAGAAGTCTTATTGTATATGTATCTTTCTTTCTGTGTTACTTCGTACCAATCTTATGAATTTTGAAGTAAAATCAATTGTATTGATTGCTCTATTATTTATAGTTTCCAATAAATTATCTACGGTTATCACTTTCTATCTTATAATTAACGACCAAGATATTATTGTATCACACATTGTTATCAGTATAATGGAATCAAATGTCACTGCCGTACAAATAAAGGAAACAGTAGTATGCCGCTGTTTGAAATTAATAAATATATTGAGAACAAAACAAATCCGGGTTACAAAATAAAACTGAGAGAAACACATCAAATATATGAGGAGAACTACGACACAAAAGAAACACAACACTAAAATGTAACACACTCAGAAACGAACTATAATATAACAATGGCCATTTTACTGACTTCGTACCGGACATTTATAGGAAAAACAATGGTTGGCTGAAGATGGTTTTTGTGGCTTAACAAACCTCCCGCTTTTATTGCAATATTTAATATAACATAACATGGCACTACAAGTGAAACTATAAACCTGGTTTAATCCAACACTTTCTTTACAAGGAAATGCTTGTACCAAGTAATACATATACTAGTTGTTCTCTATTCTTTTGTTGAGCTTCTAGTTTTGTTATTCTATTAACGACTTTCTGTTTTAAATTCTTCTTCTTGGAGTTTGGTATTTTTGCTAATTTTACTTTGTGGAGTCGGCTCCTTTTCTTCAACAGCCCGTAGCAAAATATCTGTTAAATGAACATATAATCAAGCTTTCCAAAGACCTTTTTATAAGTCTGTTGTGTATGCTAAACATTAGCAAAATCTATTTGATTAGTTTGCAAAGAAAACATTTTTAAAGAATGGCTAAGTATCACAAACCTTCAAGAAGTAAGAAAAAACCACGTTCTTGTTGGTCCATGAACATATTTTTGAAGCATAAAATTTAACCAAAATTTTTCGAAATGAACATGATTAAAGTATATCAATCATGTCAATAACTTAATAATATTTCTTAAACGATAACTTAACAATATCCATGTTCGATTTAATTGTCCTCTGAGAAAATATTCTGATTCAGTTTGAAACAACGACAAAGACTTTACAGAAGCTTAATATATACATGTATTACATTAAATAGCTATTTAAGTTATCTTACAAATCAAATATATTTGATTCCTGTAAGCGCACATTCAGGTACTTTTTCAAACTTCATAACACTTAAAATGAGATGTTAAAAAGTGCGAAAGGGACGTATTGACGAAATTTACGAACTACGTCATCGATGGTTGTCATGGTAACTTACCAAACGTGAAATACATTTTTTATCATCTTTAAATCTTTATCCTTATTTAAGTAATGGGAGTATTTAAGATGAAGTATCGTTATCTGCATTTTTACTAAAATCCTTGAGAAAAAAAAAGCATTATTGTCCCTCCTTGTTTTAAAATTAAAGCCAAACGACTCTGTCGGTTTTTTATTTCATCTATTAATTTAACACATGGTTTACCTTGAAATATCGTTACGAGTCTGTTACAAGTCGAGAACCTGTATTACAGTGGTTGTAGTTAGTAAAATTTCTGTCATGTGATATATTTTGTTAATTATCATAGCCTGATAGTTGTACATTTACATATTTTTAGCACTTTAAAAGCGTTCTATGTGGTATTGTATTTGCCCCGTGATGAAGGTCGACAATAGCACATAGACTCACGCATTTACGTCATTCAATCTATATGTACAAGTAAAATAATAAGAACAAATGAACTCCAAGGAAAATACAAATTGGATTCTTTTATCAAATCGCAAAAACAAAAGCTCAAACAAAAACTGTCATGTTGCTAATTTCTTACAGTTAGGGGTGTTTTGCTTGTGAGAGAGCTGTCTACTTATTCTATTATCATGATTTATGGTCTTTTGTGGATAGTTGTCTCATTGCCAATCATACCACATCTTCTTTTTTTTAAATTTTCTGCAGGGTTTGTTACTCGTGCTGTGTGGATTCAGTAGAATGTGTCCCCGTGACTGGAGTGTATTATGCCCTTATATTTTAACAGTTTGGGTTTTTTTGCTTGGGAGAGAGCTGTCTATTTATTCTATTATCATGATTAATGGTCTTTTGTGTATAGTTGTCTCATTGGCAATCACACCACATCTCTCTTTTTTATATATATTTTCTCATGTAGAAAATCGTGGGCTAAGGGACGACATACAAAAATCAATGAAGGATACAAAATTTAATTCAAATAGTTTGGGGGTGGGAGTCAAAAGTATTGCAAGTTTTGTTAAATTGACATCGATTTCATATACATCCTTATTGGTCAATCAATTTTTCCACAATTACGTTAAGAGGGTGGTAAGGTGGTCAGTGAAAAACCTATATGAATAACTTTTTTCTTTATCCTACATCGAATTTTTGATGTCGTCCCGAAACCATGTTCCAGAGCTACCGAAACATCTCATTTGTTTAACAGTGCTTCAAACTTCAATCATATTGACGACAATGTATCTATCTTATAACCTTCCACTACTTTTTCAACATTGGCTTTCAAATGTTCGGCGTTCCTTAACAAAAAACTCAGTCGAAGCGCTTAAGCGTATTACGTTTATTAAGTGTTGTGCTATTTTTTCCATCGAAAAAAAAGTTTCACCCGGATATAACTTTTGTCAAAATGTCATTACATAGGTATTATATTATGAGACATCCCGGAAATGGATTCTGAATTTAAGAGATCAGGAGATATATTTCTGTTTGTATGCACACCATGATGATTGTACATTGTGTATCAGTTATATTTTGATTTATTTGTTTCTATCAACACTACTGTAAATTCAGAAACTTTTTGCGTTGTTTAAATAATTGCGAAATTTTAAACTGCATGTTGAAATTTTTAGTATATATTAAACAGATTTTTTTAAATATCGTAAAATCAAAATCTCATTTTGGTCAAAAATGACAAAATCGCAATAAGAAATGCTCGCTCTGAATTTCAATTTAAATGATTATGTGATTAGATACAACATTCAACATTCAAATAAGCAATTGTCGCTTGATAAAACCATACCCCTAACGAGATTCTGTTTTGTTTATATGTCTTTTTGATCGAGTTTAGTCATTTCAATTGCTATTTAATAGATTGTCATTTTATGGTGTAATATTACACTGCTATTTCAGGTTATCGTGGAGGTTGACGCATGTTAAAACATTTAAACCCAATACATGTATATGCACCTGCTCTAAGTTAGTAGCCTGTTATTTAGTTGTTGTTGTTTTTGTTGTTTTTCTTTTCTTTTAGTTTTTTTATATAGATTAAACCGCTGGTTGTCCAGTGCTAATTATTTTACACTAGTATTTGGGGCTTTTTATCAAGGAAGCTTGCTGTTCGGTTTGAGTCAAGGCTCTGTGTTGACGTCCGTACTTTGATTTACAATTGTTAACGTTTTTTTTTTATTGAAACTTGGGATGGGATTTGTCTCATTAGAACTCATGCCATATTCTTTTTCATATATGATTAGGAATATCACAGATATAAATAAAATATCATAAAAGAGAAACACGACATATAGAAGGGTGTTAATTCATAAGAAATTTGATCCAAATTTGATAAGAGATTAATAAAAGAAGAGAATGTAAATGTGTACTCTTGTATTTACATGATGTGCTTATTGCAATGGCAAACATATTTTGGATAAATAGGAATAATAGGCTTGTATGGTGAGAGTAAGAGAAGTTTTAATGAATGGTAATAAGGATTTTGGAAGCTCTTTAGATTGAGAGACACAAAGAAGTGTATCGTCCCGAACAGCATGGAAATATGTGTTTAAATTAACAGAATATAGCTGGTATATAAAATATCTGACATATTTATTGTTATTCTATTTATCAGATATTTATATTGCTACTCTTTCCAAATGAGAACGTGGGGTAAACCATTCCTAATATTAATATGAGGCTGACGACGTATACATTCAGACAAAATTAATTGTTTACTTGCGTCATAAAGAAATATCTACTTAAACGCTAATTAGTAATGTCATAATCACTGCAAAATATAGTCATTGACCTTATATACCAAATGATCAGCTTATTAGCAGTATAAAAAGTCAATCGGAAGTTTCAGGGATATTTGCTGCTTCCATTAACTCCCGTTAAAGACTATTAACCGGTTGATAGTTTTTAAACCTACATGTATTGACCGGTTGCCTGTTTTTTAAAGGCGCATATACGCTTTCAGAAAAAAGTTGATACCAAGTATATAGTTTTTGAATTTTTTAACCGGTAGAAAGTCTTTTTTTTCAGATAATTTTGATGATTTATCTATAATTCATAATGAAAATACATTTTTGGGTATAATAATACATTTTTGGTTTAGATTCTGTGACGGTTTATTTGAGGGCGGTTCATACATACACCATAAAGTATGGGTTGTAATGACGAAAAAAATGATGCACAGTCGTACGGACGGACGGACAAGGTATCGAACATACAGACGTTAAGACTATATCTATAAATCACCAGCGTAATTATCAAAAAAAGCTTTTGGTTAAAAAAAATATAAAAGAACAGATAGAAATCAAATCTATGTTAAATATGATATATTTCCTGCAAACTTAATTTATCTTTTAACTTACTGAAAGTATTTACATTTTCAAAGCAAAGATTAAGAATGCACAGCTTACATTTCAAAGCAGAACCGATTTTGAACAATACAGTCCTTTAGGCATACATTACCTTAGCTGTTATTTGGCAAAACTTTTAGGAAGTTTGGTCCTCAATGCTCTTCAACTTCGTACTTTATTGGCCTTTTTATCTTTTTTGGATTCGAGCGTCACTGATGAGTCTTTTGTAGACGAAAACGCGCGTCTGGTGTATACTAGATTTAGTCCTGGTAACTAGATGAGTTCATTTACTTCTACATTCATGATTTAAAGTATTATAGACCATATTAATATACATTTCTCTACTATAATTGCAAATGAGAAACTAATGGTTTGAGTGCTATATATAATAATGTGATATTGGTATGATCAGTCAAATGAAAGTGTGCTGTTATTCATTTACCTGTATACAAATTGCCAATATGCATGAAGGTAATCTGCTTATCAATGAATTTTGTTTATTATTGTTTTGTTTCATCGATATATTTTCTCTCTCTTAAATCTGTCCAATTTATTCTGTAGCATTAAGAAACGTTCGAAATTTAGTTACGGAATAATCAGAAACCGACACTTGTCCTTTCTGTGTTGCATTTCTAGTTTCGCAATACAAAAAGTAAAAAATAATTCTTCTTTGCATCAATGATATTTACTGTTATTAAACAAATAGGCGCACATAGAAACAAACAAGTATTTTCACTTTCCTCTGAATATATTCTAGCATATGAAGCTGTCTAAATGAAAAAAAATATTGAAACACATAATATAACAGCACATCTTCTCATAAGTTTTTATCTGTTGATTTTATTTTTTTAGTATTTTTTTTTCAGACAACGTTTATTCATATTTCACATATTAAGGGTATTTATTTTCACAAGGACAAGCATGTCCATAATATTTATCTTCAATGATGTCTGTCTGCATGACCTTCACTGTAACCATGGTAACGTTTGAGATTTGCTGTGGGTCTTTTTTCCAATATCTAACCTGGTCAGGACATGCAACTGTAATTTCCACAGTTATACATAACACAAATAAAAATATCTATCTTCACAAAAAAACATTCAAATAAAAGTGTTTTTTTAAGAATATGATATTCTAATCACTGTTCGTTATTAACAAACTTCTCAATAGTACCTAATTATTAAACCGTATCATAAATGCTTTTCGACGATATATGCGTAATTATAAAATATTCGAACACTCTAAACATACCGCAGAGCTGTTAAATCAAAAATACCAACATTAATAGACATAGCCGTGAAAAGAATCGGAGCTTTGGATATCCTTTGGCCATACGTAGTTTGCATATTTGCTATATATTCCTTAATTCATCATTCAATCACTAATTTTAAAACTTAAATTTTATAACATTATTACCATTGTTTCGCAATATTTTTAATTTGCTAATTACATAAAGGTTTACCGCTGTTCAAACGCCATAAATCGATTGAGAGAAAACAAATCTGGGTTACAAACAAATACCGAGGTAACACATTTACTAAAAATTGTAAATAACGGAGCAACACACACAAATACTAAACCAACAATGTGATAACAAATGCCATATTCCTGACTTTGTATAGGACATTATAAGAAAAAGTGGTAAGTTGACCAGGTTGTATGGCTAACCAAAACATCATACGTATATTGCAATGTTATAAAATATTAAGAATACAGCAGAAATAAATGCAAAAGCACAGTGAAACAGCAACTAATTTATTTAATACTAGCAGTCATTAAAACATGTAGCAATTAAAATATAACATATTCTTGTCATGATTGGTATTTAATACATGTGGTTGAATGTTAAATTCAAATATGCAATATGTCGTAAAAGTAAATTATACGACAAAAAACCTGCTAAAAGTCAAGCTAACAACCGAATGATCACGAACTGGAATAAAGACAGTAAGATGGCTGACAAATGTAAAGGTAACAAAGGATGCTAGCTTATGTAGCTTAAGCGATTGTTAAATATACAACAACAAAAAAATCTTCATCAATTCTTACAGCAATCTATTTTACTTTTCTATTGCTTTTTATTTATTTTAAAAAGTATTGATTACTATTAAGCCATCATGACGTTAAAATAATTAAGCCGTGGGATGTGTTTTAGTTGATTTTAGTCTCTGATGCATGATTTTATATTATTAATTGTTTTTGGCTATTAATGTCAGTAACTGCGAGTACTCTCAAATCGTATTTTCTTGTTAAATCGACTTGTTGATACTGTTCATAATGCTTTTTTTTTTTTATATTTATATGGATCTTGTCTATATACCAGCTTTGGTTATTTGGAATATCTCAAAATTTCACTTCTTACTTTTTTTTCTAAAGTGAATATGTTCGAAGGGTTAAATATTTCGCAGTGGTGTCTTGTCATGGCTTTGTTTGGACTTGTTTATTTGCCTTTTTACCTTGAATGTTTGTCCCTTATATTGTATTTACTGTGCATTTGCATTGAGATATCGCCGATCAAATTTATTCGTTCATAGTGTATTAATTTACTTTTTTTGATTGAGTTAAGCCTGCCAATTGATATTTTATCGTGTGGTTTCTATGTTGTGATGTGATGCTATTGTTTCAGATAAAGGGAGAAGGTTTGGATCCATTAAAACGTTTAATCCCACTGCAAATGTTTGTACCTGTCCTAAGTCAGGAATCTGATGTACAGTAGTTGTCGTTTGTTTTTGTAATTTATACGTGTTTCTCGTTTCTCATTTTTTATATAGATTACACCGTTGTTTGTCCCGTTTGAGTAGTTTTACACTAGTAATTTTTGGGCCCTTTATAGCTTGTTGTTAGGTGTGGGCCAAGGCTCCGTGTTGAAGGCCGTACATTGACCTATAATGGTTTACTTTTTAAAATTGTTATTTGGATGGAGAATTGTCTCATTGGCACTCACACCACATCTTCCTATATTTAAATATATCTATATTTCATAATGCAATACCAAATAATAAAGATTAATAAGACCGAGATTGTTGAATTGTCATATTTGCCAGAGAAGTATTTACATGTAATAGTTATTGAAGGGTACACAGGATTTCTTGGTTATTTCCATTTATTTATTTGCTTCTTGGCTAAAATACATTATATGTCAATTATTAAATGCCGGTTGTGCATAACATATGTTTTCTCACATGATAATGGTATATACCGTTTGAGAACCTAATGCCATCAGTGTGATAAGTGAGACACCAAATCGGGGTGATTGGTTGATAAGGTCATAACTAATGCAATTCAACCAATGATGTTATATTTTCTTTTGATGGTATGGACTTTAAATTGCCCATACGTTTCTGAAACGGATAATAAGGACAGTAAGGAAAATTTTTAAAACAAGGCATAATACAAAACTCAGTGTCTGAAATTTATAAGTATCACCAAAGTTAGAAAGTGTTTTTATATTTCAAAAACAAATTACGTAACGATTTATACAATGTAGATAAGATGTTGTCCAATATAATAATAAACATATTTAGATACCCCTGTAATAGGTGATAAATTGATATCACAGTCAGACTCAGACAGCTATTCATAGCATTCCAAAATTTCAATTTAGAATTTTGTTCTGCATTTGTTTACCTAATCTATTGTATTCACGTTGTATTTTTCTCTGTTAAATTGTATTTAGTTTTTAGATATAACCTATCTATCTATATGACATGGAGTTTATTTAGATTATAATTGAAAAGGTACAATCGATCACAAATACATAGGCGCTAGATATCGCTTTAAGTCAATATCCTTCTTTAATCCGTAACTTTATTCTGATTAAAGGCAAATATCTACGGTAGTTCAAGCGGAACTTTTTTTTCCATCACAGAAGACCGTTAAAAATGTACAGGAAGGTTGCAAAATTATAACTGTTCTAAACACCAGACAGATTCATAACATTCTCTGCATCTAATGTGCCTGTAATACCTACTGAACGTTTCCCAAAATTTCTTGAAAAAGAAGATTCCTTCTGATATTCGTAAATATCAGATTTATCTATAGTGTATACAGATATATTTGAACAATTATCTTGTATTTTGTTAGTCTGATCAGTTATGACATTTTTCGTGGTTTCCTTTCTGATAGGTGAACATTTTCTATTATCACACTGCTCGGAGTTTTTGCCCTTGTTTGTCGTGGTTTCCTTTTCGATAAGTGAACATTTTCTATCATCACACTGCTTGAAGTTAGTGCCCTCGTTTGTATCAGTTTGAATCATGCTTGTTGTTTTATCGTTGTTGTGTACATTTGTTATTGCTGTTTGCTCAATACTTACAGCGGCATGAACTTTTTTTCTCGATCTCAAACAAGGATAAATCTTCATCATATGTTCTTGAAAGACTTTGTTTTTTCTCAAAAAAACAAACGGTGTAAAAATTCCTGCAATCTTTGTTATCATTGAAGGTATCGCCATGACAATTGGGTCGATTTCAACATCCTTAATCAACACTCTCAATAGAAGTACAAATGTGTATGGAGTGTAACAGATTAAAAAGAAACCTTAAAAAAAGAAAACATGATATATTCTAATGAATTTACAAAAGATGCCAGATTCTAACTATTAATTGAATGCAATTTGACCAGAACAGAAAGTCAAAGCCAAAACTTAGACAAAGAATGGGTAATTTATTGGTTCATGACAGAAATGTGTAACAACTTTAAAATAATTTCTAGACTATTACCAATTTAGAAGAAAAAAATTACAACAAGACATTGTAGATAGTATGTAGTATTTGTAAGAAGTCATTTTCATTATTTAACTTCTTTTAAAACTTTAAGGAGTTTTGGTCCACAATGCTCTTTCACTGCGTCCTCTTTTTGGCCATATACATTTTGGGATTCGAGCATCACTGACCTTGCGGTCATAAAACTTTCGAGCACGATTTTTGTACTCAGACTCGAGAATCAACCAATAAAAATGCTGGATTTGATGTTTCGAGCATGATTTTTGTGCTCCGAGCACTAAGCAAAGTTTTATGAATTCAATGCCTGGTGCGTGTTTTGTAGACAACGCACGTCTGGTACAAATATAAAATGCAATCCTGGTATCTATGATGAGTTTATTTATAACGCTCATCGCCAAATATTAAGCCCTGTGAAAACCTGTTACTGTATGGTTCACTTTGCTTGAGGGGGTAACTGTCTCATGTATTCAATAATTTCTAAAATCATGATCCACACAATTGATATTTAAAAATATGATATGAATCAAGTCACTACAGATATATTGACTTCTGCATTGTTTTGCAACTTTTTGAGTTTGATATACTGTGAACTCATTTGTCGGCTGCATTCAAACAAGGAGTTGTGATAATGTTGCCAATGTGACTTTCAATCATCAAATGATCGGTATTCTATGTAAACAACAATTGAGCGTCACTGATGAGTCTTATGTAGACGAAACGTGCATCTGGCGTAAATATAAAATGTTAATGCTGGTATCTACGATGAGTTTATTTGCAACCACTGGTTCGGTACCACTGCTGGTGGAATTTTATTTCCCTGAGGGTATCACCAGACCGGTCGTCAGCACATCTGTGTTGACTTGAGTTATTATCGATATGTCCATAATTATAAATTAATTAAGAAATAATTCATGGAAGCCATAGATTTGTTGGAAATTTACACATGGCCTGGGCCGTGATATTCGAATTTTATCCTGAGCGTTAGCGAGGGATAAAATTAACGAATATCACGGCCCAGGCCATGTGTAAATTTACAACAAATCTATGGCTTCCATGAATTATTTCGATTCTAATAGGACAAATACGATCATTAAAAAACTGAAGCGATGATGGGTATACCGTGTGTGTGGCTGTTCTATTTTACCCACTGTTCGATAAATGTAAAACAAATCTAATAAACCTGCATGAATGATTTCTTAACTAACCGCTAGAAAAAAAAATGTGATTACTTTTTTTACTTCTCAGCTGTAAACCCAACATTTGCAATTTTAAATTTACATTTTTTATCGTAAGCTACCGTTAAATTCACTGTTGACATGTTGTAACCAGGTAGCCGCCATGTTGACTTGCTGAAATTAGTAAATGTGCGAATGATGCAATAGAACAGAAAACAAGCAACACTTACCTCAATGCTTTATTTTAATGCAATTGTATCCGAGTTTAGAAGGTAAACGCAATAGGAAAAACCTTCAGCTTTGACGTTTTCATTCGTATGACGTCATGTTTTGAAATGACGTTAATGCGCCAAAATCACTACTGGAATTTCGCGGAATTTTAATTTATTTTGTTTTTGTCCATTTTTCCGTTCTCTAATGTGTAAATTGTTTTTGTTATGCGTCAGAATCAGAATAAATGTTCTGTAGGGTTTTATTCAATTGTAATTGTTGACACAGCGAAATTCACAACCGTTTACACATAGGTTACGATACATGTGGATTTACGTGGGAGGCATATTTAAACAGCCATTTGTGTACATCTTGGAGTCTGCGCTAAGTATAGATATATCGAGAATTTTATCACGGTGTTGTTTACAAAGCGAAAGAAGCACGTCATATAAGAATTGTTAATAAAACATTTTTTTAAAACTAAGGCTTTTCTACCTGAGGAATAGATTACCGTAGCTATAATTGGTAAAACCTATAGGAATTATTAATAAGGACTTTTTTTTACCTTTTCGAACATTTTTTTATTCGAGCGTCACTGCTGAGTCTTTTGTAGACGAAACGCGCGTCTGGTGTAACTATATTTTTTGTTATCCTGTTATCTATGTTGAGTTTATATATGCATCAATAGCAGAATAGGATAAGGTTTCATTAACATATACCATGTATACATACACTTTCTTCTCCTGAAATTTAGAATGTTAAAAAAGTTTATAAACTAACCAATAATACTGGTAATTGTTACAGCAAGTTCTTGTTCGATAGTCAATTTTAATTGGAACTCTTGTCTGCTTACCACGAAAGTCCTCCTCCGACTGTATCCCAAATTGGCTTTGGACTCTTTCGACACCTATGAAAAGAGAATCAAAATTATAAACGAGAATATATTCAGCAAGGTGATCCCAATCTTCATGTTATGACGACAAATGCAACAACACTAAAGGCATAGTATATTTTTAAAATAATCTACATCTTCTTTCATCAGAAAATATTTCCGAAGTTGGTTTGGATGTTTTTTACAAGTAGATGTTAAGCACGTTACACTTTATTAAAATAAAGTAAACGTAATACTCTGGTACAGCAGACTTATTTGAGAGCTACCCATTTTACAAAATCATTGTTATTAATTAAAGAATTAAGCATGCACTAGTTAATAAATTATCATTTAAAATGGCAATTTTGATCGGAACATCCCTTAAAATACCTCACAGTATTGTCAAGCCTTTGGTTAGTTTGCAGACGTATACCCCGCCGTAAATTCAATACGAATGTGCTTCGGAAAGATGGATGAAAAAAATGAAAAGAATTGTATGCGTCCGAAACGCTTTCATGGATTTATCTTCATCGAAGCCGAATATTCATTCCTAAAGTTTTTAACATGAGACATTAAAACTTATCAATCGAAAATAAACTGACAAAGATATCATAGCAAAATCTTATTTTTTTGTAGTGTTGAAATAATAAATTACGAACAAAAATCATTTCTTGCTTTTATATTTTTGGTAGGTTTGTTTTTGTTAGTCTTAATCGAGATAGCTGTGTTTTGTGTACTATTGTATGTTATTTTGTCTTTTTTTTATTCATAGCTTTGTCAGTTAAATGTTGGTCTATGAGTTTGAATGTCCCTCTTTTTGTACATACCTTTACATAAATAGACCCGTATGCAAATATCATCAGAGAAACAGGTAATATGAAATAGATAAAACAGATGGTTATAACGAATGATTGTCCGTTGTTATTGTTTGTTGCTAAATCTATTGCACATGAGGTACCAACTCCTGAATACGTGTACTTGTTCCACCCAAGTAAAGGACTAATACTGAAACCAAAAGTCATGAGAAGGCATACAGACAAAGTGATAATAATGGGTTTGGTTGGTTGTTGTCTGGATAAATTTCGTTTAACAACGTATATATACCGGTCGATAGAAATCATCGTCAACAGAAGCATTGATGCAAGACCTCCAAACGTCATCAAAAAAGCGTAGGTAGTACAGCCGAATTCTCCAAACATCCATACTTTGTTGAAGCATGACGCCACCACCATTGGCGTGCCAAACGTGGACGTTAACAAGTTCAAACAACATATTGCAATAATATAGACAGTTAATCTGGTCAGAAGCTTTCGATCTTTTACCAACAATGCATAGGTAACCGAACCGTTTGAAATTATAGTTACAAGATTTGTTATAAGAAGAACCACACCGAGAGTAACATGAAACCAGGAAGGAGTCTGAGCAGCTATTGATTCGTGATGATTATTTATGCTTAGTACTGAAGTGTTGTTAGACATGTTCTCTGTTTCATTTGATACAGTTTTCAACCTGAAAAATAAATTAATAATGTTACATTATTAAGACGAAAGTTTTGAAAAATTAGTTTCATCTTCAGATTCGTCGGTGTAGTATTCATTATGTAGATGGTCATGCGCATAAATTGTTCAAGAGCGCTAAAAACCTGTATTGGGTTGTATGGTTTGTTTGAAAATTTCAGGGCTGATAGTTCTTGACCATTATTACCCCTGTCAGATTTTATCTAGTAAATGCTTTAGTTTCGAAGATTTAAGCGTTTGAACATGTTGAACCCTACGTTTTATTTTTAGCTATGGTGGCCATGTTTGTGATGGATCAAAAATTCAGATACAATCCATAAACTAGATTTCTGAAGAAAATTGAATTCAAATAAAGAAGAATAAACCACAATAGTTTCAGAGGAGAAGATGTTTAAATGTTAGCAAATTGATGAACTACTGATTACAAATTGTCTTTCAAAGGCAATAACTCCTTATAGGATCAATTGACAATTTTTATCAATATTAACTTTTATGAAGATCTTTCTGTGTTGAACATTATTGTGGTTTACAATTTATTTTTATCTTTAATAATATTCAAGATAATAACACAAAACTGTAAAATATCCTTAAAACTTCTAATGAAGTGGCAGCAACCCAACAATTGGTTGTTCGATTTGTCTGCAAATTTCTTGGCTGATAGATCTTGACCAATGCATAATTTTATCATATGTCAGATATGCTCTAAAAGCTTTGTTATTTTAAGATATAAGCCAAAAACTACATTTGCCTCCTATTTTCTATGTTTAGTTATGGCGCCCATGTTTGTGGATAGATCCAAACTACAGATACAATATAAGAAGATATCCTAGGGAATTTTTGGTTAAAGTTTAAAGGTATTCGGCCTTTAAGTTTCAGAGGAATATTTGTTTTTGATAGTTTACGACCACAGACGACGGGCTACTACGGACGCTGAGTGAGTGATAGCATAAGCTCACATGGGTCCTCCGGGACCCGGTGAGCTAAAAATATGTACTGGATCAGTGCAAATAGACGTCAAACTAAAAACCAAACATATAAATGAACATGCATTAAAAAACAGGGAGTTCATTGTATATAGTTTGCCACTATTTCAATAAAATTTAATTAAAGTAATTTTTTCATAAACAAAACATAGGCTAAAAGTTTAGTTTCTCATACACGAATGATGTTTGACAAAGTCTGCGTAATCGCTGCATGCTGTTAATTATAGTATATATTATCAGAAAATACATGACATTTTTCATATCGCATGTATATTCAGCCCTACGTTCAATATCAGCACAAGAGCCGCATGGCTCGAGGGCTGATATTGACCAAGGGCTGATAATACATGCGATATGAAAATGACATGTTATGATCTTTTATCATATGCTTCAACAATGGAGTAAAAATCTATATGAAATTTTCTACCTAATGCCTCAATTGAGAAGAAAAAGATTCTTATGTGGACAAATAGACAAGAAAAAAAACAATATTATACATAATAAACACTGTTTAGAAAGTCAACTTTTTCAAAGTGACTTTCTAAATTATGTTCGAAACTTTAAAAAAATGCATTTATTTAAAAATTTGTTTGTTTTTTTAATTTCTTTTATTATTATTTTACACAATATACGTTTTTCTCAGTTTTAGTTTGTAACCCGGATTGGTTTTTCCCTCTGTCGATTTATGAATTTTGAACAGTATACTACTGTTGCCTTTATTTATATCCTATAATATTTTTTTTTACAAATTTTAGTATTTGTAGCAAGATAAACTTCTTGTGAATTAGTTTCTACTTATAGCATCAACATAAGAAGTAAATAGACTCTCGGTTGAACTCTGAACCATGTGTGTGTGTTTTTCTATATATATATGTTTCTCTTATTTTCGTCATGCGATAATACGTCAGTCAAATATCGATTACTTTTGTCAATGAATAGTGTGAAATATAAATATCTAAAAACAGAACAAATAACAACGAAAAAACCTATGTCCGCTTCATTGAAATATTTTTTAGAGATTATGTTTATCATGTTTATAGTCCTTTTAAATTAAAATAAAAAGTCAGAGAAAAATTACTCCAAAATATGTCTATTAGAAAATGCTTGTTTATGTCGGTTCAATCACTGATATTTTAAACAATATTGTGTATATTTTCGGCAAATGCTGCAAAGAACAAAATTTACAGGCTAAAATTTAGTGTACCAGGCTTGGATGTCAATGATATATATCTCTTCAGTGATACTAGGAAATTTTAAATTCCCCTCCATAAACTTTAACAAACGTTGGAGCGCTAACATCTGTATGATATTAACATGATCAATCCAGCCTATTTTTTCTAATTCGTGAACTCGAGAAAAAGTGTATTTGTAAAATATAAACGACCATTATATCTCCCATTATATCTATAA
>CM034358.1:23610027-23709641 GCA_019925275.1 Mytilus edulis | reverse complement strand
GGCCGTACATTGACCTATAATGGTTTACTTGTTTTAAATTGTTATTTGGATGGAGAGTTGTCTCATTGGCACTCATACCACATCTTCCTATATCTATATCAAACTCTTATATACACTTAGAAGCTATAATTTCTTCAAAAAAAATAAACGTTAGACTATATCTAATTGAATGAAACTAAGGAAATAAACTATTATTGCAACGTCCACTTGTAGTTTTGTCCATCTGATTAGTTAAGCCTTTTTCAACTGATTTTTATAGTTCGTTCTTATGTTGAACTGTTATACCACTGTCCTATGTTAGGGGAGGGTTGGGATCCCGCTAACATGTTTAACCCCGCCACATTATTTATGTATGTGCCTGTCCCAAGTCAGGAGCCTGTAAATTCAGTGGTTGTCGTTTGTTTATGTGTTACATATATGTTTTTCGTACATTCTTTTACATAAATAAGGCCGTTAGTTTTCTCGTTTGAATTGTTTTACATTGTCTTATCGGGGCCTTTTAAAGCTGACTTTGCGGTATGGGATTCGCTCATTGTTGAAGGCCGTACGGTAACCTATAGTTGTCAATGTTTGTTTCATTTGGTATTTTTGGATAGTTGTCTCATTGGCAGTCATACCACATCTTCCTTTAATATATAAAATCATATGAAAAAAATGGATAACCTCCCTTTGACGGAGTGGGGTTTTTTTAAGCTGTGTTCCCCATGTTAAGTTGTAGAACAAGTGGTAAATAAGCACTTTTCTAGTATTTTAACACTCGACTAATCTGACCGCATGAAGGTATTCATTTATTTTTACATAACGCTTTGCGTTTCTTTATTTAAAGAATATACTAGACAAGTTTTCATGATTACAGGTCCTTCATCTATGAAACAAGTGTTAAAATGTTTGTAATAGGATTTTTAAGTTAAATTATTGCTTTTAAATACTCTAAATTGTTACTTCAATCTCCCAAATGTAAATTTTGGTCATACCTAATCTTATTTTTTCATATTTGGCACTTTTTTCTACTTCAGTTCTATCTGTCTAGTTTTGGCGAAGAACCCATCCTGATGTCCGGGTAACAGGAATTTCTGCAGAGTGATGTCAATGACATTTTGTGAAATTTACAAGTAATTAAAACACAGATTTAGTATAATGAAACATAATTATTGTTTTATTTGGTATGAAACTGCTTAAAAAAGCCTTTGAAAAGTCTTTTTGTGGTCTTTTCATGGTATTTAACCAAACACTTCCATATAAGGAAAAAACTAACTAAGAGTACACCAAGACTTTAGTTTCTAGATGTACTTGCAATATTACTCAAAGCAAACACAGAAAACAATTCATATTTATTAAACATAGTATTTGACACCATTCTTTTAAAAACAGTCAATGCCCAACTGTATATACCAAATATGCATTGGCCGCAGTATAGGCTGTAGTATAAATTTTTCTCTATCTTTACAAATTCAGCATTTTTGAAGGTTGTATTGAAACTGTAACTTGAAAATTGGATACATTACATGTTTATTACAAAAAAAGATGGAAAAGAAGTAAAGAAGTCTCTTATAGGGGTAAATTCAGTAAATAAATATACGTCATCAGGGACCGCCCATTTAGGGGAGAGCTTTCTGTATAACACTGAAGTTATATGGTCTTCTGATTTGCAGATAATGTTTGTAATAAATATACACATACAGGTATTACAATGACTGTAGTCAAGTTTTCATTGAAATTGACTATACACATATCACAATGACTGAAGTTACGTTTTCATTGACAGTCTGTTGTAGATGGTTTTTACAAATTACTTACAATAAAAATAAAATAACTTTTTACATGTAAAAAGATTTTTTTAGGACTTTTACCAATGTTTATTGCATTTTAATTTTTTTTTTATTATTTTTTTTTTCACTGTGTTAAAAGATGGTAAAGTGAAGTGCAGGATTGACCAACAACCGTCAGTTCTTATAATAATAATATATATATATATATATATGTGTGTGTGTGTGTAATACGTATTACTGTTGTTATACCCTCTTGATACCGATACACTAATGTGAAAGTGAATATTATATTCATTTCTTATCAATATAGAATTAAGTAATTTCTATCTATCAGAGGTAAAATGTGTTCTACTGGCAGAAGCTGTAACAGCTCAAATTATAATCTAAAAATTCACTTGTAACTAGACATAAATAAGTAAATTAGATCAGTTTTAAATGATATTATTGCCACATTTAAATATAACATGTAAGTTATTAACTATAGTGTTGTTAAATGCACAATATTGCTCTTGTTTTAATTTATATACATGTACATTCAACTATTATCACGCCATGTTAAACATGCGTTTAACAGAGTTTATAACACATCAGCGATATCTGTTGGGAATTTCAAAGGAATATCCTACTGTACAAACGATACGCTTTTTCCAGCTTAATCATCCTTTTTAGCAATATTTACAAAAATGACATATTCATTGTTTACTAAAAATGCTAACAAAGGAGTTCAATATTTCATTCAAAATATTTACATACTGGAGTCCCTATCCCTTCAGCAATACCTTTAAAATCAGAGGTATCTTTTGAAGCATTGATTTTGTTCTCCTCTGATTGGCTTTTAAGAAATACTTCCTCCTGTCAGCATGTTAAAACAGTTTGGAGAGGAATATTTGGGAATTTTTTTTTAAACAGATACTTATGAGAAAACAAATTAGGAGTTGTAAGTTAACTCAACTGAGTAATACAATGCAGAATTGTAAAAATAATTTACAAAACAAAATGAAGATATCTAATCTAATATCTAAGGAAACGGGGAATGTGTCAAAGCGACAACAACCCGACCATAGAGCAGACAACTAAGTAAAGTTATCATTAACTGTCTGGTATTTTGAGGAAGCATTATGTGCTGGAAAGTTTAAGCTGACATGGTCGGTAGAATATATCTTCTTAGTCTATTGTCTTTCTGAAATAAAATAAAATGGAGTTACTTAATATTTAAGGGTAGTTTCTAACAATTCTGTGATTTTGGATATTTATTTGATAATTTATACACTTCATTAAATCGAAATGAAATACAAGTAGCTTTTGAAAAATTGTGTTAGTGTCTCAGTTTTCACGAACTGTTTTTAATACTTTACCTAAAAGTATTTATATACCTGACCTAAACATCTCATTGGTTATTACTTCTCTCGTAAACTTATCCAAAATATTTTTACATTGGCAAACAATCCTACTAATTAAGTAATCCTAACATCAAAAAAAATATATATATAGGTCATTGTGCTTGTTTTCGAGATATAAGCCATTGAAATTTAGGCGGAAAATATTCTCTCTTGACTTTTCATAGGTTTATCATTGACAAGTTAAAGTTCCCAAAAACTGTTAAATAGTAATTAAAATTTTATAAGACTTTTACAGATGCCTTATCATTATACATGTAAAAGATATACAAAAAGAAAACTAGGGGTAACCGGTCAAGTTTTTTTCAAGGGATAAAACCAGAGGTTTCTGAAAATCTGACAAAAAATCTCAAACATGAAAAGCCAGCTTCCTTAAGATAAAATTGCATTAAATATTTTTTAAATGTAATAAATTGTCATGGTTCGAGTTCACAGTTATTTCGTAGTGCATTTCTTTGAGACAATAAATGGAAAAAGCAAATAACCCACCTGCGCTTTTTCAATAATATTTTACAGTGTGGTGTACCACTTTTGTACAAATTATATCCAAATTATAGAAAATTTCATCGGCTCTAACTAAAAATGTACACCATTCTATGTTCAGGGGGTCTAGAAATCTTTTGACCGCTTCCGAAATACTAATTTTAAACTTTTTCAGCTGAAGCAAATCTCTACTTTGCTTTAAAATTCATGCATCAAATTTTTTGCAGTGTAATTTTATCCCCCTACTTGCTATATTAGGCATAAAACATGAAGAAATAAATTTGGAAGGGATAAACAATAGATTGGCAAGTAACACAATGTCCACACTAGATACTATATTCGTAGACAACGAAAATCAGGGGACGCAACTGTGTACTCGGACCTCACGTGAATGTGTGTATATTTTATTTTGATATAAACCTTGTATACTCCATGATGTTGGTCTGCTTTCACTTCTTCCTTTATGGTAAAAAAACCTGTACAAAATTTAAAATCAGAAAAACTCCGGCAAAAAGAAAGGTAACTCAATTTTGTTTTACAATGATTTTTAAAAAAAATTACTACTAGTTTGTCAAAATGACTGGTACAGTAGTAGATTATCCTTTGCTGGTTCGTAATAGATGATATTAACAAATTACTTAAATCAAAAATAAAGTGATCTTTTAAAGAAAAATATTTCTTTAAATTCCACTACTTATATTTTTCAATTAGCATTTTTTTTTCATTGTGTTAAAAGTTGATGGCAAACAAACATGGCTCTTACAAAACAATATTTATATCGATAAGATGATTTGTATGAAGTGATTATTTCTCATTAATATCATACGAATAAATATTTATACATTAAAGGTTACAAGAAGGTTAAAGTTATAACAAAACATAAAATTCTATTTAAGCCATTGATGACGGCGGTATAATAGGGGATTTCTTTCAAAAGGATATTCTACCTGCAGCTGATGACGCACTATGGTTTTGGATTTATCTGCAACTTAACCAATGAAAGCAATAAAAAAAACAATAGATTCATTGTTTACAAAGGAATGATAACAAAGTAACAATATAAACATTTAATTATTACGATTTCCTGTTTGTCATACTGTTGTGCGTTAGAGCAAGTCCTCTTTCTGTCCTGTTCCTCGACATCTTTTCAAAAGATTTTTCTGTTTTAAAAAAAAATGGAAATGGAACATATGTTACAGAGATAACAACCCACCAAAGAGTAGATAACAACCGAAGGCCACCAATGGGCCTTCAACGCAGCAAGAAAATTCTTTAACTTTTCTGTGTTTTTTTTATGTTCCATAGCTTGGTTCTGACAGAAATAACATTTTTGTAACTTACTCCAAGAACATTCACTTCTCTAGTTGTCTTCTTTCACATTTCTCACCTGGGGTCTGCAGTATTGTCTTCCCTTATTCCCTCCTCCAAGAGGGTAACAAAGTCAGCTTTAAAGGCATACGATACAGTTTTGATCCCGTATTTACAGTTTGGTGGAAATATCCTTATAGGCTATTTTTTGACTGATTAAATCAAATATGTAACAAAAAATATACCTTCATGTGCTACATTTTGAGTTATATGAGGTGAAAATGTTGTTTATTAGCTGAAAATTCGGATTTGTGGCCGTATTTTCCCTTTCGAAAGAAAGCCATCACTTTTTTGTTTTTTGTTAAATAATTTGTAATTTCTGTATTTTATAAGTATCCTAAAAAAAAGTAGGCATTTTTTATTTAAAATAACTCATGCTTATAAAATGATCATGAATTGAGAAAAAAACGTATTTGTTTGCTGTCTATTTATCATGTTTATCAAAATTTTAAAAAATTGCACAATTTACAGTTTTATAAAATCTGGTCTACATAATCTCCCTGCAGAATGAAACAAAATGTCGTTTTTAAAAATAGGGGTCCATGCATTTGTTTTCAAATTAAATGAGTTTGAATGATAACAATCAGTCGAAAAATGAATCTTTTCCCGATATGTCAAAGTTTGACGTCGAGAAAATAACATTTTACGTTAAAAACGTCATTACCTCCCTGTTACTGTATAGTATGCCCTTAAGTGCCAGTCTGCCTAAGAATCAGGTAGTGGTGAAAACATGACAAAAAAAACCCACCCAATTTGACATTGATTTCAGTTCATAATATTTAGTTATGCACAAAAATAACATCCATTTCTGTATTCTGTTCAGGTAATAGAAGATACAATTTGGTTAAAATGCACTAGAAATTAACAAATAAGGGGAGATAACTCTGTAATTTGCTATCATTCTAACCAATTTTCTAACCGAGTTATTTGATATTGCCAGACACACACAAACGAAAGACTAATAATTTTTAACTCTGGATGTTGGTTAGTATTAAATAGAATAATAAGCTCGGTGGGTTTTTTCTCATCATTTTTGATTTTTACCTAAATTGCCTATTCATACAAAGACTGGCACTTAACACAAACCTTCCCTTTGGCGCTCATGAAATTCAATAAAAACAAACATTTAAAAATTATCAAATACAAAAAATCACATAAGAAAAATTAAATTAAGGATAACATTCTACTTTCAAAAGGAGTTTTTTTTTAAAAGAATAAAACAAAGGGGTGTTAGATTTAAAACAATTTGTGATAGAGCTTAATTTATCTTTAGCCTAATAGCTCCCATGACTAATTTTGAACTAATAAATCAGAAGTAACACAAATTAACAGGTTCTTTCCTTCAGGGTTCTTTTAGTTTATGATTGTAATCCGGATTTGTTTTCTCTAAATCAATTTATGACTTTAAACACCGGTATACTACTATAGCCTTCATTTAGCCATGACAGTGTTGGAAATAACTATAAAAAAAAAAATCATAACATTGCCATTAGCTCAAATAACTTAGATCTAGTAAAGACTTAAGTTTTTCAATACAAGGATATAATGCACAATGTTAAACAATTATCTAATTAAAGTTTTCTATTGTCTTTTTTTAAGAACGTGGATCTTTTAATAGCTATAAACCCAGGTTTGATCCTATTAAATTATAAGCTTGATACCATTTGATAGCTTTTATTTGTGTGTTTCTCTGACCTGTTTGTTTCCCCATTTATATGTATTTTTGTCCTGTCATGCAATGTTATCGTTTTCATGTTATATTTAACATTGTCATAAAAGCGGAAGGTTTGGCTAGCTACAAAACTAGGTTAGTTTCTGTGTGTCTTCCATTTAAGTGTTTCTGTTGTGTTGTTGTTTTCCTCCTATAATTGATGTGTTTCCCTCAGATTTAGTTTTTAGCCCGGAATTAGTTTTTCCCTAATCGATATAAGAATTTTGAACAGCGGTATACTACTGTCTTTATTAACGCCCGATTTTCTACGTAAGAAAATGCTTGAACCAAGTCAGGAATATGACAGTTGTTATTCATTCGTTTGATGTGTAAGATCTTACGATTTTGCATTTGATTACGGACTTCCCGTTTTTAAATTTCTCTCGATGTTCGGTAATTTTGATATTCTTTTTTTTTATATACAATTTGAACATAAAAAAAAGCCTTTAAACTCGAGTACCATGATACATTGTAATAATGTCATAGATCTTGATCCCTGCTATTTATTATACATAAAACAATGCCACAAAGCATGAGCACAATCATACATAAATGAACGGTGACCCCATTTTTTTATTTCATTTTTCTTTTTAGTATAAGATAAAGTTCATTTATAGAAAAATAAAGAGAAATCCTATATTAAATAAAAAAAATCATTTAGACCCGCGAGCCCCCTTAAGAGCAAACCTTCTTGATTAATTTCTCGAGCATTAAGATATATATTTTGTATAAAATTATATGAAAATGCAATTTCCTGCGGCAATGCCATACTTCCCGATCACTAGACTCTTCTATACATGTAACTATTGCAACAATCTCGGAGGAAATTTTTGTTTTTTTCGAATATTTGGGTTCAAAGTTCAACCAAAAAATGCCATAAATCTTAAGACACAGAAGCTGTAGTAATGTTAACATGCAAATGTAACAAATTTTCAAAACTGCATTTTTTTTTGTGCAGGATTTCAACGAATTTAGGGTACGAGGTTATATCATAAACCTTTCACTTTAAAGAACACAATGTTTGAATATGTGCTTTCATGTTTCTGATATCATTGTATTTACGGGATCGTTTAAAAAAATGATAGAAGTCCACATATAATGATCTCATGATGAATGATCGATTCAATTTGCCGATACATAAGGTGCTGATTATCTGAATTTGTCATACGAAAATCTATTCTTTAAACAACCTGTTATTTTAACACAAATAAGTTTAAATCATAATGCAGATGTTTACACATTTGGAGCTATATTTAAACACTCATAATGACGTAAGACATCTTGAAAGTATTTCCGAAATATCTATAACATGAAAATTGCGATATTTTTAACATAAATTTCTTGAGTGTAAATCCATCCCTTCGGATATACATTATGCGAGAAATATTTTAACAATGCAGAATATATTTAAAACAAGTAACATCTATTAACTACTTCATTAACACAAACATCCCTTCTTTGTCTATTTTACAATATGCTGTGTTTGTATGTATGCATTTGTTGAAAGAGAAATCTGATTGCTATTGCGTTTGAATTTTTGTGCATTCATTGTTGAAAAATGAATCTTCTTTTTAAGTTAGAAATACTGCAACTGATATCACCTAATGTATTGATTCGATTATTTTGATTTGCGTCTCAGTGACCACTGATCAGGCTTAAGTTATTACATGCATTTTATTATCTAGTGCAAATAAATACGGTAAACTCAAGTTTGATTGCAAATACCTGGTATTTTTGCTGTATGTATTTACAACCTTTTGGTTGATGACACTGCTGGTGGAGTTCTTATTCATCGAGGGTATCACCAGTCCAGTTGTCAGCACTTCTGTGTTGACATTAATTCTCATTGCTATATGGTCATATTTATAAATAATCTTTTTCATAGCTCATATTTTTGAAATACTTATGCTTTTCTTTGCCGTATTTGGCACAACATTTTGGAAATTTGGACCCTCAATGCTCTTCAACTTTGAACTTGTTTGGCTTTATAAATATTTTGATGTGACCGTCACTGATGAGTCTTGTGTAGACGAAACGCGCGTCTGGCGTACTAAATTATAATCCTGGTATCTTGATAACTATTTCTCCCTCAGGATTAGAATACCTTAGTTGTTTTTGACAAAATATTTATGAATATTTTGTTCTCAATGCCCTTCTACTTCGTACTTTATTAAGCCTTTTTAACTTTTTGTGATCGAGCTTCACTGATATTTTTTTGTAGTCAAAATTTAAATCATGGTATCTTTAATGAGTTAATTACTTACATTTTCAAATATATAAGGTTCTACAAACGATGTACAAATTACACTTTAACACAAAATACCTTTAACATATTTAAAGATATTTGGTTCTCAATGTTTTTCAACTTCCTACGTTATTTGTGACCTACCGATTTAGACTATTACAGAGTTTGCAATAACATGAACGACACTCCGGGATCTGCTTAACCTTTTAGAGCACCTGAGATCACCCCTGATTTTTGACGTAGTTTGTGTTGCTTGGATTTTGGTTTTTATATGTTGTGTCTTGTGTCTTGTGTGTACTACTGTGTGTCTGTTTGTCTTTGTCTTGTTTGGCCATAGACTTTTCAGTTTGTTTTCTCTCTTTGAGTTTGAGTGTGCCGTTGGTATCTTGTGTCCCTCTTTTATATAGCCCATATCGGTTTTATCCTCAATTCCTCATGAGTAAATGAATTACATCGTTTTAATCCTGATAACCGATTTTTAGATTGTTGCAGTTTTTTTTCGGGGACTTAAAGGGATAGTAGCTACGGTTTTGATAAAATTATGAACAAGTTTTTTATGCTGCAAAAATCAAAGATATGTACTAAAAATAAGCAATAAGATCGCTAGAATGCATAAACTACAGAAATGTTAATAATTGATAATTCATATTGTGTTGGCGTGCCTATTCATCTCATTAATAATGCATCGGGTTTACTTCTCGAACTTTGCCGACACAGCGAGAGAGCTTACCAAGATATAAATAGATATGAACACGTGCTTTTTGTTTTCTTACGTATTTGAAAATTACTTTGTATTAAACGTACATATTTGACGGCATTTATCAAATTATGTAAATAAAAAATATAACAAGAACCGGCATATTATTCCAACCCAAGATTCTCCAACAATTGCGAAATTATACACTTGTTATTACATTTGTATGACCAAACCATGCCGATAACGTATAGTACTGCAACCAGAGTTCATTTTTTAAAACTTTAATGGTCCGGAAGAACACACACCTAAATTATATATCGATGGCAAGAGGAAAACGTGAACAATAAGAAAAGTTTGGTCGTAAAAATACAAAGTGGTCACAATTTTGTAAAATTTAGGTCAAAGGTCAGACCTAAAAATATCAATATTTTAACCACAAGGACAAAAAGGAGAAATATTCTGATATCATTCAATAGAATGCTACAAAAACGATTCAATCATAAGCATATGCTATAAACGATGTTAAAACGACAAATTTGACTATTTATATGAAGAGCTGCCATTACAAAATGGCGTTGATTTGGAACCTTCTGATTTTTTTCCATTTAAGACATAGCAAGAGAAGAAGTGGCCTTGACCTTTTCACATCCATAAACTTTATAGTGTGTATAGTGTTTCACTATAGTGTATTACAGAATTTTTTTCTAAAGTATAAAACACCAGTTTATCAAATTATTTTAATATTTTTTAATCTTTGAAAAATTCAAGCGCTGAAAAAAATACACAACCTTTAAGATTTAAAATTTGAATCTTAAAGGTTGTGTATTTTGTGGAAATTAGTATCTTTTTATAGATAAATACATATTGTGTATTTGCAAAGTCTGGGCAGAGCAGTTATAAAACAAAATATACTATAGTCATCCGAGGCGAATGCGAGGTTAAAAAAAAATGAGTGTAAAACAAAGTCAGTTTGGGACATGAAATTTTTTAAGTGGGTAAATCCTGGTAAAAAAGTTAACTTACTCAAGGTTTTTTAAGGGAAGGATGAAAAATATATAATGCAATGACAATTTTCTAATGTTTAATTCAAAATCAGTCATGATCCTTACATAACTTTTAAAAGCGACACACAATAGCTCAAGTATTCATTAAATAGGGACCTGAATCAATCTCTTAGTCATCATATGCGGATTCAGAACGTGTATTAGCATTACAAGACACTTCCCTTTTTAATAAGAACAAGTTCGGCGCAGGACAGAGTTTGTTCAAACCAAACACAGTTTTTGATTACAAATGCTATCTGGAGCGTAAATACCGTCATGATTCGGTCAAACTCGTCAGATATAGTCTTACCTTTGCATAGGAAACGCAAAAGCAATGTGAGTACAAAGTTTCGATCAATGTTCGTGACCCATGTTCCCATATGCATATGCATGATATATCTGCACTGCCAATCCCAAATGTAAAGGGGCGAATGTTAATGCTACAGAAACGATTGATTTTTTAATAGCCATACATTTCCGAATTTTTGTTATCTTTAAGGACAATATACGGTTCAGAAGCGCCTTTGTGTCATTATTTATCAATTAACTAACAAATGAATTTTTGAGCCTAGGTTCCGTGTTGAAGACCGGACCGTGACCTATAATGGTTTACTTTAATAAATTGTGACTTGGATAGTGTGTTGTATCATTGGCACTCATACCACGTCTCCCAATATCTATTAAAAAACTATGCGGGCATCATTTCCATAGAAATACCAAAACGAGGACATAGCTCACTGGTGGCAGGGTAAAGTAATTGTTCTTTTTTTAATGTATCCTTGTTATTTTCAGACACACCTTGGTGTATTTCTGAAAGTCTTTTCCTGCAGCAGATATGGCATCCCCTATATTGAGTTGATAGCTAAACTATATATGTTATATCCCTTGGCTCCACTGTGTCTGAATTGTAAGGTGTCACAATATCTAGTTAGTACTGGAGTTTGGCAGTTTGGTAAGCATCAGATACAATCTTGAGTAAAAGTGATCGGTATATGTAGAGGATGTGCTACATGAGAAAGGCTTTTTCTTATGGAAAACGAATCACATAACAAACAATCGTTATTAATGAACTGACAGCAAGTTCAAATTCTATTTTTTCAGTAACTGTTTTACTTAATTGCACAGGTGTTGACTACAATAAGGACTTGGTTATGCATGGATAAATAATTACTCACATTAATAAGCACAACTTATAAGACTGTAAACACGTTTAGAGGACTCAGTTTTGTGTAGTTTTCTGTTTTGTTTTCAAAGTTGTTTTTTTTTTACATGAAAACCCTGTTTTCATATCCGAACTACAAGGAAGAAACTGAGCGTGAGATCGTAAAAAAGTGTCAGGTTGTGAGGATACATGTCGATCAGTTTGATCACATCTATAGATTTCTGTTGTTTCTAATTTAAAGTTCCCCAAGGTTGACTGGGGAAACGAAATATGGTCACTTGGTCTTCTCCCGACCGGCAGTAAAACGAAGTGGGGCGTCCGTTTGGCTGTGCGGGATGTATCAAGTTCGCAGTCACGTCCGGCCAGAATGGGGACGTCAAATCTGATGCCTCGTGTAAAGGGAGTGTCACGTTCTTTGAACGTTAACAACCCTTACAACACTCATTGAGGGGCCCGTAGGTGGCCTGTATCAATGAAAAATGTCTGTCCCAATCCAATATACCATCATTTTCTAGTGGCAGTTTAAATTTTCCCGACCATCATCCCGAATGGCCTCTATTATGACAAAACCTTCCTATTGTTTTTATTGTTAATTTATTCTCGTCCTGAACATGCATGAACTATATGCCACTGGACGTTAAGCAACACACAATCAATCAATCAATATAATTTAAAGACGCACCAATTTTGCTTTCTGGTGCAATTCTCATAACATCACTGATGATTCGCCCATTCAAGGAGAGCAGAATATCAAGAGAAGTTGGTTTTAGCATCACACACCAAATCTCTCCGAAACTTCAATAGTACTTTTCCCACGACAACTTGCATGCATATTAATTGCTCTGATGTTAAACAGAGATACAATGTATGTTCACACAATATCAACTAGTCATTATCCGGAAAAACCTCTTATCCGAAGGATTTTGTTAGTTTTTATAAAAACTCAAAATTTTATTATAAAAAATATAACTTATTTACACTAAAAAACACGAAAGAACTACTATATATATTCAAATCACTCAAAAATAAAATAACTTTTCCTACAAAATCTACATAATCACCTCGAAACTATCAAATTGATTGTGACAGAAAAAATAAATGGTGGAGCTGATTGACGGATAGGAAATTTCCGTAATTAAAAAAGGTACAAACGATGTTTTTATTTTTGAGTTTTTGACAAAATAGTTAGGAATTTGCCCAAAAAATTTGCATGCAGTATCGCAATAATATGTTTTGTCCTCTCAAATGTCAAATACTGTTTTTGAATTATATGTTTTCTCGTTTTCAAAGAAAAACGCGTTAAATTTCTATCTAAAAAAACAGCCAACTTTAAGTTTGAAAGTTTTCCTTGGAGATGGTATTATATTTATGTCTTCATCATTCCGATGATCCTTGATAATATGTGCATAGAAAATATTTACGAAAATGGAGGTAAATTTTACCAAAAAATATATTTTTGGACTTTAAGGTAACTACCAAAACCGTAAATTGAGAGGTATTCCCATTAAAGGGATAAAATACAAAAATGTGACCATAGAATTTTTTTTACGACCTGACGAAAATTAAAATATAGATATTATTCTATCATTTAAAACAATTTGCAGCCGTGTGTTATTCCGGACCATCAAACTCGTTAACTAAGCGTCTTTTTCGATGTCAGTTGCAGTACTATATACACGAGTTGAATAGGGGCCTCGATGAATGATACACGTGAAGAATAATCAAGACAACAGATTAATATAAGCAATTGTTGCTTGTTTCTGGATCCTTATTGTGAATGTGTTCATACTTTATACTTGTATTTACCATAATAATAAAATATTGTTTACACTAAGAATAATACTAAATTGAAGGAAGTTGATTTCTAATTTCTTCTAAGGTGGAGATTCCTGTCCGTAAATTTACAAACGTATTTTGACATTAATGAACACGTTGCGATTTATTTCCACATGATCTGGAATTTTTAAGTAATGTAAACAAGTTACGCAAACCGTCGATCGGCTACTTCTGTTTAACTTAGCCTGCGTCACAGGTGTTTTGAGTGATTCTTATTACCGATCTCATCGCCGTTTTTTATTTTCAATTTACAATAATTTGTCTGCACCTCTTTTTTGTTTCTTTTCTCGCAGAAACTGTAAATTCACGTACCATTTCCGCGATAACATTCCCTGTTCGACAAGTTTCCCTTTGTGCAATTGCGCATTGGAAAATGAAAGGTTCAGATCAACATAGGTCATATGAATAAGGATTGGGCTTAACATCGAATTATTATCTATAGTCAAGAAATAAATTTAGGAGTTAAACGTTCAAAAGCTTCTAAATGATAAATGGAAAGTAACCAGTAGTTGTTTTAATCATATTTATTATAGTGGGGCGGCTTAGTACCGAAATTTGACAAAATCATGCAAATTGTGATACAAGCTAAGGATTTGGCATAGACGTTCATTAGAAATTACTTTATCATACAAGAGGGGTAGCCAACATGTTTTCGATTTTTTTCACGGCGGCCATCTTGAATTCAAAATTGACATCATTTTGCTCAATCTTTGAGATGAAAAACTGTACTCACCATTTGCAACGCTATATTTGTCATGCAAACTATTTGCAAAACAACAAAATGATATGAAAGTATGTCAAACAGACAACGATTGTAAAACAAAATCACCACTTCCGGTTTGTGTCGAAAAAGTTCGAGTGAAATAATAGTGATATAGATATACGATAAAATGTCTGTTTGATATATCGGTAATTATGTTATACATGCTGGAGGATTGATCAGTGAAATAATCTACCATATTTTCCGATGTATCCGTTTTAACAGCTACACGAACACAATGTTTTACAGGTCAAGCCAGCTTTGTAACACTCAATCTACCAGAACAAGTGTTTTTGCAGCCACATTTCTGTAACTCCTGGAAAGATGCTAGGAGGAATCCACATTCCATCTGCGTTCTCCTTAACCCATCCCCAATCACCAGAACTATGTAGATGTTGATTTTGTAGGACTGCCTGTCCTCATACATCTCCACCTTGGTATGTATCTCGTTTGCTCTGCTCAAGCAGTACAGCTCTAGTTGGTGGAATGGTGTCATACTGTCTTTGTTTGCGTGCAAACAGATCAAGTCTTAATTCGTTGATGTCAAATGTTGTTGTAGTTCTGTCGTACATAAGAACAACAAATGCCTCTATCAACTCCATATCAGCATCACTGACCGATACAGGTTTCTTACTTAATCGTTCAAAAACCTCGGTTACCTCATCAAATATTACTCACGTCTACCATGCCGATTGTGTCAGTGTCACATCCAGTAAATGCATGAAAAAATGGTAAAGCTTCTGAATTAGGACCAAGAGCATGATTAATTTCGTGAATCGGAAACCATCTCAGGTCTTTTCCCTTTCCAAAGGCAACCAAATTTTTTCTACTTGAAGCGTTTTGAAAAGAGACGCCGCCAAAGCCACTATATCAGTGTCTGATTTGATTATCAGGAAAACTTGCACCCTTTTTCAGCTGCCGTACATTATCCACCTTACTTCAAAACTTGCCAGCGTAGATGTTATCTATGATAATTACAAAGACAACTGTCTAAAAGCACAAACACGTAAAGCGAGAGGTGCTGGATCCAACAACTTCACCTAGTTGAATTGATATTTCCAGTAACCGATCGTAAGAAGTACATAACCCATGTTGAAATAATAATTATAATCACAAGCAACCACTATATCTTTTTCAAACATCAAAAGTACATCTCTGCCCTTTGTGTGTGTTTCTAATTCTGGCATGTTTTGCAATAGCTTTTCCTTGAGTCGAGTAGAATGTAGCTGTGCAGGAGAAGAACCAAGCTGTGCCAATCTATCCTCGTACAGATGTGCCAGGTCTCCTAATCGAAACACAACCGACTCTTCAGAGTTTCTTTGAGTTTTAAAAATGTATTTGACCAGCTCAGCTAATGCAGTTTCTTTTATTATAGTTTCCTCCTGGGTGCAACTGCTTTCGGTCTCTGTTTGTCTCTTCTTTGATCTCTCGCTGTAATATACAGCTGCGAGATAAGACGAGTGAAACTTCATGTCTTGTGCTATAACATCACCACTACTCAGCTTTGCCAACAGTTGTTTATCCTGAAGAGCTGTTGCACAATCCACTAGTCGTTGGTTTAGTTTCATTATCATTGCCTCTCTTTCTAAAGTATTGACTACTATTCTTTCTACAGTTAAAGATGGGCTTCAAAAATATTGTGAGGAGATATATTCTACCAGTGGTGTTAACCAGATGTGGATTCTCAAAAATTCGAAAGATCTACTGCTTAACCTTCGATCACAATCTTTGCAATTTTGCAGCAACATAAAAACTTTTGATTTTTCTACGCTATATACTACTATTCCCCATGCTCAGATTAAAGATCGACTTCACCATCTCATAAAACAGAGCTTTATCTATAAAAATGGGAATCGTAGATACAAATTTCTTGTTTTGGGATACAACAATTCATATTTTGTGAAGAATCACACTGAATCTTCCAGAAAATATACTGAAGATGATATTATTAAAATGCTGGACTTTTTGATTGACAATATATTTGTTGAGTTTGGAGGATTTATATTTCAACAGACAGTCGGTATTCCAATGGGTACTAATTGTGCACCCCTACTGGCTGATTTGTTTTTGTATTCGTATGAAGCAGAATTTATTCAGAACCTTCTAAAAGACAAAAAGAAAAAGCACCTTGCGAAATTCTTTAATTTTACTTTCCGATATATTGGTGATGTTTTATCATTGAACAACCCATACTTCAGCCAATACTTACATCTCATATATCCCAGTGAACTTGAAATTAAGGATACTACTGATACTAGAAGGACTGCTTCATACCTAAATCTTTTCCTCAATATTGACGTAGATGGACGACTTCACACAAAAATCTATGATAAACGGGACGATTTCAACTTCCCAATTATCAATTTCCCATTTCTCAGCAGTAACATACCCTCTGCCCCTTCGTATGGTGTTTACATATCACAATTGATACGTTATTCACGTGCATGTTCACACTATACGGACTTCATATACAGGAGTGTGCTCCTTACGCAGAAACTGCTCCAACAAAGTTATAGGAGGACAGATTAAAATTGACACTCCGTAAATTTTATGGACAACATCACGAATTGGTGGATCCATATGATGTCTCTTTAACCAAACTAGCTAAGGACATTTTTACCACATGGTAGATTGTGGTTTGTCATTATGTCGTCTAATCTTTTAATTACCAAACGTGACTTATTCCCGATTGTGACTGTTTTGCTGAATGTGAATTCGCATTACTATAAGACGTGTTTCTGTACTTGTTTATCCCAAATTCATGTATTGTGTTTAATGTTATATTTGTAATTCTCATCAGATTTTGTCAATGTGTTGACGTCTTCTTATTATATTTAGGTGTGACGGATAGAAAAATTAATCACCTCCTCTTTATTAATTATATTAAATTTTGTACGATTATTTACGTTTGAAGTTGGATTCATAACAAACTGGACATATATATTATTACAGTTAATTGCTATTAATAAGTATTGCAATATGCATTTTGTTTAAATGAATTATCAGTATTTAGTTCTAATACAATCTTAAATCAATCCTAATTCTATCTCATTTTTGAATGATAGTTTTTCATATGTGACGTCATGCTGTTTCTAAATTTCATAAATTCAAATGTGGCATAACGTTTCTGCCTTTTGTCATCATATGTGACGTCACATTTTTTTAATTACGTTGACGCCTGGACTGATTCGGATGTGTGTCTATTTTGTGATAAACTCGGGTTTAGTTTTCTGTAATTAGTTAATACTTCAGTTTCATTGTGTATATCTCTTTCATATTCATTTGTTAAAATTTACTGTTTGCAAATAGCATTAAGTGTTTTATATAATAAGGATTTCTTATCCCGTGCATAAAAACAATGCCGTATTTGTCAAAACCTTTTCAACTTTTGATTTTCAGTGCTGTACAACTTTGTACCTTTTTCACGTTCGATCTTTTATATCTAGGCGTTATGTATTCAGGTTTAGTTTTCTGTAATTAGTTAATACTTCAGTTTCTTTGTGTATATCTCTTTCATATTCATTTGATAAAATTTACTGTTTGCAATAGCATGAATTGTTCTATATAATAAGAATGTTCTTATCCCGGGCATAAAAACAATGCCGTATTTGGCGAAACCTATTCAACTTTTGATCTTCAGTGCTGTACAACTTTGTACTTTTTTCACTTTCGATTTTTTATATCTGGACGTCACTGGTGAGTCTTGTGTGGACAAGGCGCGTTTTTGGCGTATTGAATTTTAAACCTGATGCTTTTTGTTATCTATTAATCATGTTTTTCTTTGTCTAATATGTTCTCCTATTTATTTGTATTGTAGTCCTGTATTATTATGTTGTCATTTCAATGTTATATTTAACTTTGCCATTAAAGTGCGAGGTTTGGCATGCCATAAAACCAGGTTCAACCCACCACTTTATTCCCCTTTAAAAGTGTCCTGTACCAAGTCAGGAAGATGGCCATTGTTAAATTATTGTTCGTTTCTCTGTGTGTTGCATTTTAACGTTGAGTCGTTTGTGTTTTCTCTTATTTTTGAGATATTGAGATAAGACGTGGCACGGTACTTGTCTATCCCAAATTTATGTATTTGGTTTTCATGTTATATTTGTTATTCTCGTGGTGTTTGTCTGATGCTTGGTCCGTTTCGGTGTTGTGTCGTTGTTCTCCTCTTATATTTAATGCGTTTCCCTCGGTTTTGGTTTGTTACCCCAATTTTGTTTTTTGTCCATGGATTTATGAGTTTTGAACAGCGGTATACTACTGTTGCCTTTATTTAAGACAGATACTGGTGACTCTTTATCACAAATGAAACATTTATGCACATTTTTAACTGGACTTTGTGTTGATCTTTAGAACGAGGATTACACAAAACTAAAGAAGATGGTATCGGTGAAATATTGCGTTTCTGGGCTCTCTCCAGTTTAGTATTATTGAGCTTTATCCTACACAAATTATGGTACTTGGCATTTTCTTTTTTCATTGTAATTTCAATACCTCTCCGTTGTTTAATCGCTGAATATCAAGAGACATAGGGAGGGCAAGAAAAAGATGGATATTTTGCCTAACATTGTATATCCTTCGTCTGACGATTTCAGTAGGTCTGTTGTGACCTCCTGACACAAACAACATTCTGTCAATCAGTTTCCCAACTACTTGATGCAGAGCTGATAAGCGAATTATTTTCGCCATTTCAAAGCCTAAGTAACTATTAAATAAACAAAATTAATCAACAATGAACTTAAAGAACAACAAAGCAAATCTTATCTGACCAATAAATAAATGTAAAAGCAAAAAAGAACCAAGTGAAACTAATCAACTATTAGAAAAGTGCACGAAGAGTGTGTGTCTGTAACTTGAATACATTTACCCAACATAGAGAAACGTCAGAGGTAAAATTTTGGAAATTGTATAAAATTAAAAATTACTTATTTCTAATTATGTTATTTGATGTATTAACAACATTATTATTATAAAATTGTGTTAGTAATAGGGATAGAATTCCTTTAAATCAATATCCGATCAGAATTGCAAATTAAACTTCGTAACTAAAAATTATGAACGGTGAACAGACAAGTACCGAGCCACGTCTTATAATAATGAGAACACACACTCTCAAAAAGATTAACAAGAATAAAATTGCGCCCTCTATTGGCATATAACCTATCGAACCTAATGTAGCAATCGAAGATTTGTCGAAGATTTGTGGAATATAAAGACTGACATTATTCGGGTTATAAAACAGTCATTTCAGAATATTCAAAAAATCAGGAGTGGGTTATCGACCGATATTTGACCAAAAGTGATACTCTATCTTATATACAATGATTTACTCCATTTTGTAACATTTTGGATATAATACAAGCAAAACAGGCCATAAATATAATGTCTTTTTCCTGTGAAGACGTCATTTCGAAAATCCAAGATGGCCGCCATGATCGGATGATTTTTTTTCGTGGCAACCCCCCTAATATGATTACATACACCTAAAGGTATGTTCTTACAAAGTTTCATGCTTGTATCACCATTTGCATGATTTTTGTGGTAAAATCACAGAGAGTACGGAATATCCATCCATAAAACAAACTCATTAAATGCACAACGAAACAAAAAAAAAAACAGAGCTTATATTGCTTTTCTTCATCTTCAACACGGAGAACCCCATTTCAAGTTTAAGCCAGTCCCTAGCACCGGTTTGAGTGAACTTCTTTGCAAAATAATTTGGATATACTACCTAAGATGTAACACCACCTAATTATGCTAAACGGGCCTGGTCAGACAAAAACATATCGTTATAGCTGTGTACGTATATTATACCAGCAGCTGAAAGGGTAAATAATAATAGGAATTCAAAATCTTTGCCTTGACATTTCTAGTCAGTTAAATTGAGCATAAAACCGCGTTTGATATTGAATTATTTGATTTCTTTGTTTGGCTTGCATAATCAACACATTACGTTTAGCTGTACCAAAAGTACGGCTAACAAAATTAACTAGTAAATGATTTGTTGACTTCGGTAATAATTCTTTTTTAAGATTTATTGAAAACAACATGACGTTTCTAAAGAGTAGTCTGTCACATTTGATCTTGCAAATGTCATTGTCTGGTTGTACCATTAAAGTCACATGATGCTACGGATCTGAGAAAGCAGATGTCTATGATTTATGTAACTGATTGCTAATTAACACATGTGTTATAATTTAACGCTTATACTTGTTATTGTAAACATGAGCTTTACCGTATTTGGCTAAATCGTTTTGAATAGTTGATCCTCTTTAAAAATTAACATGCATATGTCTACTGTAAAATAACTGAAAGGCTAAATTCAATTATGAAAACGTATACATATATCTTTTTTAAACATAATTTTGTCGAAGTAATATGACAAAACAATACACGGAAGTTATTCAGATGAAACTATTAACTCTTTTTGCATTTAATACGTGCACCCCAGAAAATGTAAATATCTATGGCACTACATTAGTACCACTTTTAAGCTAAGGGACCATTCGGAATATTTAGACTAATTATTAGTTACCTAAATTACAACTCGTTTCAACTCGGTTTCTAATAAGTTTTCTACGATTAATCTTCCTTTACTGTTAATTTTTTACCCCACTTTGACTGGCTTCAGCATTGGGGATTCGGCGATAAAATGTATCGTCAATTTGTTTGAAATCCAATGGAAACCAATTTGTGCCTCTTTTACATAGTTATTTTACAGTATACCTGTTTTTATAATATTTTTAATTACATTTGATGCATCTTAAAACACTGAGCGTCTCTCCTGGAAATCTCTTCTTATTTTCGTAAGAGTTGGGGTTTCCATCGATGAAGTTCAATCCAAACTTTCTTAATTGAGTTCTCTTAATATATTCTATAGAATTTCAAGAAACAACATACATGGCTCCTTTTTCCTAAATTTCAAAAACTTACTACTCATCTCAGTGCTGGAATCAAGCTCACACGGGACGATTTAACTTTTGAAATCATTTTTTCCTCCCACCTTCTTTTCAATATACAAACTTCACCTGCGTATCAAATCATTTGGTATACAAAAGTTTGCAGCTGCTACTCAGACTTTAAGAAACGTCATCGTGCCTGAGCAGCTAATTGATGAATATTTGAAAGAACGTCTCGTCTATTTCTAAAAATGTTCATCCGAAGATATTATTTTTTGTTGATAAATAGTTGATACATAGTCTGTATCAACATCACACATAATACACGATGGTCTAAAACTTCCAGGTACTGTCGTTGTTAATCATCTTAATACCGTGTTATTGTTAAGTCTATTTTGTAGTGTCCATGTAAAGTGCTAGAGACTTATCCATCCTGACATTGTGATGTTTTGCTATGACACATTTTTGTATGATTGTACTAGTGTGCTTTGTCTGTATGCTGTTTTATTTTTATTCTTCTTTAATGTATACGTTTATCTCTAAAGTATTTAAGATTATAACACAGTATTGACTGTTTTAACCCTTTTTTTGACTATTGTACTTATCATGTCTGATGGTTTGTTCAGATATCGTCGTCAGCATATTGGAATTTTTTGCTGTCATACACTTTAGATGTGTAGCTAGCTTTGAAAACAGGTTTTATCCATTTTCTATATTAATGTAGAAAATATCTGTATCAGTCAGGAATATGACAGTTGTTATCCATTCGTTTGAAGTTTTTGATATTTTGATTTTGCCATTTGCTCAGGATTTTTCCGTTTAGAAAATTTTCAGAGTTCGGTATTTTTGTTTTTTACCTTTATTTGGAAAATGTTCGTTCCGTTTTGTAATTTTGTTTATCTCAGTTAATAGAACTCATTCTTATTTCTTTCAATGTGTTTTTGCACTTCCTCTGTATTCTTTTTTTTTACTTTGATGTGTATACTATAAACAACACGACGGGTGCCACATGTGGAGCAGGATCTGCTTACCCTTCCGGAGCACCTGAGATTACTCCTATTTTTGGTGGGGTTTGTGTTGTTTATTCTTTAGTTTTCTATGTTGCGTCATTTGTACTATTGTTTGTCTGTTTGTCTTTTTTATTTTTAGTCATGGCGTTGTCAGTTTATTTCAGATTTATGAGTTTAACTGTCCCTTTGGTATCTTTCGTCCCTCTTTTATAGCCCATAAATTGTGCCTTTTTAAATGGTTACACGATGATGACTGCTGTCAAATTTTGACTATTTTATCTATTATGTCTGTTTAGTTAACGCATCATTGTAAATATTATGGAACTTGATGAGACTGTCATCAACGTGAGAGGTTTAGGCTATAAAACCCGGTTTCATTTATCATTTTCTACATTTGAAAATGCCTGTACCAAGTCAGGAATATGACAGTTCTTGTCCATTCGTTTGAGACTGTCATCAACGTGAGAGGTTTAGCGCTATAAAACCAGGTTTCATTTATCATTTTCTACATTTGAAAATGCCTGTACCAAGTCAGGAATATGACGTTTTTTATGTGTTTTGTCATTTTATTTTGCCATGTGATTATGGAACTTCAGATAAGAATTTTCTCTGAGTTCAGTATTTTTGTGATTTTACTTTTTAAGATGCAATCCTTGCAAAGTCATTGATCCTTTATTCTAATGCAATTTGGATGTAACATTGTTTTTCATTGGCTAACAGTTGCCGTCAAATCCACAGTTGACCAGGCGTAACTAAGGAGAGACCCGCCATTTTGAATTGATGAATCAACAAATGTTCGATTACTACTATATAATCAAAAATAAAACAACACCTACCTCGAGTGATTATGAACTTTCCGATTAGAATTTTCTCTGAGTTCAGTATTTTTGTGATTTTACTTTTTAAGATGCAATCCTTGCAAGGTCATTGATCCTTTAATAAACTTATTCTGATAATTCTCACAGGATAAATAAGATCGGCTTACATTGTCCCATCAATACAATCATTAAATTCGTTTTTTGCATTATAAAAACATAACTTAGTTTATAGTTCATGTCTATATACACTCATCAGTGATATACGTTTCAGTTGTAATGTCTTTGTACCAGCAATCAGTATACTGCAAGTATTGTTACATCGGTGATTTGTGGTATTTTTTCTTTGATAGTTGGGTTCATTTTGTTTTTGTTTTAGTAGCAATGTATCAGAGAATACCTTTTCAACTAACACGTTCTGTTTTCCTTTGTTCCATGTAAAGGGTATGATAGATATAGTTAAATCCTCCATATCTTTTATCACGTGTTCATATATGATTGCCTCATACCAGGAGTTGATCAGCTTTCCTGAATGCACATCAATTTTGTGACGATTGCATTTTATTTGTTCTTGGTATAAGATTATATCTGATTTGTCACCAACGAAATTTATGTTTGGTATAAAAAAAAATATCAAAATATCATGAAATCCATACGGTTTAATATTTTGTATTTCTTCTAAACAAATTACTTATTTTTCAGTTATCGAGGAGTAAAATGTTCTTAGTTCACTAGAGGTAACTGTTGAAGCGTCTACTTCATTACCCCGGAGCCTATGAGATAACTCTCGTTTTAAGAGGGTAAAGTTGCTCCGTCTAGTTTTCTACATTTCGTTTTGAGTTTTGTCGTCTGTCTTATTATCATTTTCCAGGTTTTTTTTTGTTACCATAATGTTTAACAGTTTTTATCTCCCTTTGGTATATTCTATCAATTAACGAATAATAAAAAAAAAACAATGAAATGTTTGTAAGCCATCGTTTATAATATAAATATTCCCATGCAAACGACCGATACAATCACAACAGGAAAACAAATGTTTAAATTATCTGTCATTGCAAGTCCTTAATTCACAATTTACGGAACCATTTGTTAAAACAACATATAGTAATAAAGCAGCGTTAAACATGTTAAAAAAAAATATACAACCGAAGTTACAATATACGATGTTGCTGCTTTAGAGAGGCATGACTGATGAGTAATGAATCAATATTCAAAGTTTTTGAAAGAGATTTCTGTCATTAAAAACTTATTTTGGTAAATCAACCATCATTGATATGAATAGATGTCACAATTTGGTTAAAATATGTGATATGACGATCTCGACAATCGTTACTAATTACGAAATCGAGAAATCTGTGTATGATATGTCTAATAACGCTACAATCGATCCTAAATGCATTGAATGAAGTTATCTTATCTGCATACGATCGCCAAGTAGACATAATATTGAGTGATCTTTTTAGCCTATGGTTGGTTAGGCGACAGCTAACCACACATAGATGAAACTAAGTGATTGATTTAATGAATGATTGGAGACGTCAATAATCACACATGGTACAAATGGAGCTATATTCGTATCATATGATTGGTAAGACGAAAAATTATCACGCATGGATGAAATGTAGTTATTCATTTTACCTACTTTTGTTTATTCGATAATCACTCATCCATACATAATATAAAATGGACTGGTCTGTTTGGCCTATAGTTGGTAAGGCAACAATTGATCACACATATCAATTATGCATATTTAAAGTGATTATTTCAGTCTATGATAGGAAAAGCGGCAATGACCATACACAGTAAATATGGATTTTTTTGTGTGTAATATGGGTGGTTAGGATAGCACAACATGATAAAGTGAAGTTATCAATTTAGCTTACGATTGCTTATTCGATAATCGACATTTTAACTAAGTTCAATGATTGCATATTTGCAATAATACTAAATCTACTTCTAAATATCAGATAATTTTACAGTGTAAGAATAAACTGTGAATTTTATATCTTATCTTTTATATGTTAAAATCTATCGTCAGGCTGCTTAGAGTTGTTGCCCTGTTTTGTATTGGAAGGACGCACGTTTGTGGTTTCGTCTATGTTTTGTACAGCTGTCATTGTTGTTTGTTCAATACTTTCACGTGTATGTACTACATTCCTCGGTCTGAAACACGGGTATATATTCAACATATGTTCTCTAAAAACCTTGTTCTTGCTTAAAAAGACGAATGGTGTGAACACCTCCCGCAATCTTGGTTATCATATTCGATATTGCCATGACAATAGGGTCGATTTCAGCACCTTTACTCAATGCTTTCCATAAAAGTACACATGCATATGGTGTGTAACACATTAAGAAGAAACCTAGAAAAAAGAAGAATCATCATAAATCTATATACATATATAAAAATGCGAATGTTCAAAAGATTTTCACTAATGCACTCCGTACTATATATCATTGCGATTAAATATGAACACAAAAGAATATAACCATTTGAAATTAATAAAAAGAAAAATCACAAAAATACTGAACTCCAAGGAAAACTGTAAAACCTGCGAGCAAAATGAACGGAAAGTTACAGAATTACAAATGTTTCAACTTCCAAAGTCAAAACTGACCATACGTCTCTGCGTTCATTCGTCTGTCAGTTCGTCCGTTCTCCGACTTCAGGTTAAAATATTTGGTCAAGATAGTTTTTAATAAAGTTGAAGTCTATCAATTTGAAATTTAGAACACATGTAACCTATGATGTGATCTCTTTAATTTTACTGCTTTAATCACGAACGCTCAAAGCCAAATATATATACGTAACGACATACGTGATTATCTTTATGCCATAAAAGGACCTTAGAATAATAATGAAATAATATATATTCAGGGGTCGATGGCCTAAGAGAATTCACAACTTAGTGTGAAAATAGTTTCTAAAACGTTCAATAAAAAAAAAGATGTTTGTACCGAAGCACTAACTCCTGAGCTCATGCTGCTTTTAGTGACTTATTAGGAATGTACTATGGTGAGTTTAAGAAACTTAAGATAGATGTTTGCACTAATTTTTCATTCGTCTATACATGGTAAAATATTTTGCCCCATAACATTTTTTTGTCATTAAAGACTTCAAAAAATCGTAAAAGGGCGTTCCATTTGTTTATAGCTCTTCTTTTTTTAACAAGCCTTGGGTTTTCTAAATTTTGGTCTCGAAAATCACGAAAGAGAAATTGGTGGTCGAAATGCGCATCTTGTGCCAAATCTTGATTTATTGTCTTTCTATTTGAGCCCAACAATACCCATGTGAATAAAAGGTAAAAGTCCGAGTCATCCTTTTTGACACAATTTTTGATAATTTAAATATATCAAAAAGCTCTATTACCTATCAATATGTGTAGCTTATTTGTCACTTATCCTCTTCCGATTCTAATTTTGTCATTTTCTAAATTTCATTCATATGTTTGGAACACGTTGTATATTCACTTGTCTGCAAACTGATAATATGTGATATGGTTGTCAATATGTTACTATCCATCTAAGATAAAAATGTAAGCCTAGGACATGTAGAATGTAAACTTTTATGTATATATGGTTACCTTTGCTTATTGTAATATACCAACCTCTTTTTCTTTTAAAAGTTAAATTGGCTTAAAATTGTATTAACGACTTACCAATATTAATGATAACTGTTATTGCAAGTTCTTGTTCCATGGACAATTTCTTTCGAAATTCTTTCCTTTGTAACGCGACATCCTTCCTTCGGCTGTATCCCAATTGGGCCTTGGAATCTTTCAACACCTTTGAAGAAAAAATGACGATGAATATTTCAGATATATAGATATATATTATGACAAATACATCGAGTGTCACACATCCGCTCTCGTTTCCTAAAACGCATCCTGTCAAATTAGACTCATCACCGAGTTCGTATTTACATAGGCAACCAGGCGGATGAGCTCGAAATAATTTGTTAACATTACAGTATTCTCTTTTGGAAAGACTTGCTTCACAAACATTATCAATTTTCAAACACTGTTAAATTTCAAAATCACTCATACTTCTGTATTATGTACAGATTATTTAAGACCTTGAAGGATCATCACCAGGCTTTGTTTTACTCTGTTTTACTTACAAATGCTGTGTAATTTCGTTTTCTTGACAGTTCAATGTTTAGTTTTGAGTAAAATTGATGATTGCAAGGTAATAACAGTGGTTTAGACGAATGCTATTGATTTTGTTTTTGTATCATTAGCATGATTAGCATGATATTATTTGTTTGATCTCCAGCCTAAGTACCTACGTTGATATTGCACCCTCCCCCCCCCTAAAAAAAAACCCAAAAAAACGTGTTTCATGACTGTATTTTGATACATTTTTGAAGTTGTACATACCTTTGCATAAATAGAACCGTAGGCAAATATCATCACAGAAACTGGTAAAGCAAAGTAGATAGCACATAGAGCTAAGACAAATGATTGGCCGTTATTCTGCTCTCCAGTTAGATCTATCGCACACGAAGGTACCAACTCCTGCATATGTGTACTGGTTCCAACCAATTAAAGGACTAATGGTAAAACCAAATGTCATAAAAAAGCATATTGTAATAGTGATAATGATTGGCATCGTTGACTGGTGTTTTGATAAATTGTGCTTTACAACGTAAATGTAACGGTCGACTGAAATCATAGTCAAAAGAAATATTGACGCAAGACCACCAAAAGACATCAGAAACCCATAGTAGGTACAACCGGATTTCCCAAACAACCATAGTTTGTTAAAACAGGATATTACCACCATTGGTGTCCAAACGTTGCCATTAATAAGTTCAAACAACATATTGCAATTATATAAACAGTTGTTCTGGTCTGCAGCTTTCTTTCTTTAAGCAGTAATGCAAATATAACAAATCCGTTTGCGATTACAGATATAACAGTCGTATAAGAAGAATCACACCGGAAGTGAAATGGAACCATGAAGGCGTCTGTGCAGCTATAATATCATGATGGTTGTTTATGTTTATTATTGTTGTGTTGTTATGCATGTCTTCTGTTCTTTTTACCCTGAAATACAAAATTGAATTATTGTTTTTTGCATTACATTAATGTTTTTCGTTCATTATTTTTTACATACAATTGGCTGTTACTTTTCTCATTGAAATTATTTTAATTTTTCATTTATGAGTATTTTACAGCTGACTACGCAGTATAGGCTTTGCTAATTTGAAACCGTACGATGACCTACAGTTTGTTTATCTCTGTTTTTTTTCTTTCTATTGTGAGGAGGTGTCTCATTGACAGTCATACCCACTCTTTTTTTATACAAGATTATGAGATTATTCAACTTGTATCGACTGTCTTCTCTAATCAATTGTATCAAATGAAGGCAACAGTTGTATACCGGTGTTCAAAATTCAGAAATTGATAGAGAAAAAACAATCCTGGTAACAAACTAAAACTGACGGAAAATGTGCAATCCAACTGAATTTCATAAGTATTAATAAAATATTCCATTTACATTCAAGAACAGCAGTTAAGAAAAGATTTGAGGTCTCTCGTCGTCTGCGTTGTTTTGTAAAATAGAAACATAATCACTGTACTGTTCTTTTTTTCATATATATTACACATTTTGAGATCTTTTAGCTAAAAAATCAAATCTACCAATACAATTGATACTTCCATTAAAGTGTCAGCACTTTTTCAATTGACGAAGAGTCATTATTATCGTTGTATCCATGGAAACATAAAAAAATACCTTACCTGTTAATGCTGAAATCCTTTCGTATGGTAAAAAAAAACACGACCTTGCTGTTCACATATTTAATATAGATGATCAATATACATGCATGTCTGATAGATATTTGTATTTCTTGCAGGCTCAATGCTATTGGTTGGTACTATTTGGGGTCCGGAGGGGTATAACAATACAGAATGAAAACAACACGTACTTAAAAAGGAATTGATATTAAAACATATAAACAAAAAAGGAAGAATAATAATCGGGCTCTTAAGTATAAATAAAAGAAACTTTTAGGCATGAAATATAAAGTAGAGAGACAAATTACCAAACAATGTAAGGAAACAAAAATGATTTCCCTCATTAAGTCCCTCATATTGATCAATGCTGTCAAAAAGTGTAAATGTTTGTAGGAAACAATTAACATGTTGAGACAAACTGTCTTACATACTTATATGAGAAATCAGACAGACTTTTGTAAATAGAATATATATGTAAAAATAATATATAAATGCTTAATTGAACATATTAACTGATTTCCTATATTGATCTTTCTTTTATTTGATTAAAAAATCTATTACAATACCAACTATTTAAAGATGTTCTTCATGGTATGAAATGATATTTACGAAAGGCCATTGTTTATAATAAACAGACCAATTTAAGTATTTAAAGTAGGAACATTTATTTCCTTTATTTAAACATCACACACGCAAAAAATATTACTAAGTAATTATAATTTATTTAAAGAAGTATTTCATGTCTAGGAATTTCTAACCAAAAACCAAAACTATACTACAATCTATAATTATAGATAGAAAATATACTTGAATCAAGTAATTGTTTCACTGGAAATGTGTGTCTATTAAACGAGGGACGAAAGTTACCAAAGGGACACACATGACACAACATAGAAAACTAAAAAATAACAACACGAAAACCACCAAAAACCACGGGTGATCTCAGGTGCTCCTGCAGGGTGAGCAGATTCTGCTCCACATGTGTCACCCGTCGTGTTGCTTATACGGTTACAAAGCCGGTTAATAGTCTTATTCGGTAGGTCACATTCACGAAAGGAAAAGCAGTAAGAATTTCTTAAAACCTACAAATGAATATGCTGTTTCAAGTTATAGTTTTCCCAGAAATTACTTGCAATAAAAGAATGGTAACAAGTGATACACAAATTACTAAGAGTATTAAAAGAAATACTCAATAAATATTAAAAGAAATACTCAATAAATATTAAAAGAAATACTCAATATATATTTAAAGAATTACTTACTAGCATATATGCTAGTAATATTATGACTTAATACTTAATGTGTATAAAAGAATAAGTAACACTCATTCAAAAAAAATAATGAATTTACATTAATACAGAAATAATTTATTTGCATCAAGAGAAATAATTCATTTGCATTAAAAGAATTACGTATTATGTATGAATATACTAATTTAATATTTATCAGAAGAATTACCTTGAAAAAAAAGACATTGAAAAATTACTTGTGTTAAATTACTTAATATTTACTTACAATAGCTTGGAAGTACTACTAATTACTCAATTTTTTACTAACATTTGAATTGGTTTTTTGGACTTAATTTTAATTTAAAATCTAGAAATTTAAAATACAGCACAGGTAATGTGAAGTTCTGTTTATTTATTGCTATACCTAAACGTTAAATTTAATATAACATGATATAAAGAATTTCAAACTTTGAACGGAAAGTTCGGTCATTGAACACAACAGCGCAAAAGTAATTGTTAATACAATTTCTTGGTTAGAATATGTTGATAATTGTTGAAATGACGAGCCAGATATTCAGAACAAGAAGGTTTAGCTTAATTTATATGTTTGTCATACAAGTGGGAGGTTAATCAAGCTGTACACCTATGTTTAATGACTGTACTATGTGAAGAATATCACAGTTGTTTTCGATTTGTTTGATTTTACCATTTGTTAAAGGTTCGGAGTTTGTGTGTAAAATGTAGTGAAAGCATCTTTTGCAGTTGTTTCACAAGCTAAGCAATCAAAACATTAGTCTTAGTATCATTGCAGATCACAGGAAATAAAGAACTATTCAGTCTAATACTGAATTTTTTGCGGGCCTAGGAAACTTTTCGATATTTTTTTTAACATTTTAACATACAGCGGGAGGTTAAGCGAGCCATTAAACCAGGTTAAGCACACAATTTATTCTTAAGATGTCCTGTACCAAGTCAGGAATATGGTAGATCTTATCAAAAAGTTCGTTACTTTGCATGTTGGCCTCTGGTTTTATTGCATTTCAGAGTTCTTGTAGTTCCTGGTGTTCCTTTGTTTCCCTCTTACAGTTGATTTATTTCCCTTGGGTTTAGTATGTAACTCGGAACTGTTTTCACTGGGTCGATGCCACTGCTGGTGGACGTTTCGTCCCCGAGGGTATCACCAGCCCAGTAGTCAGCACTTCGGTGTTGACATGAATATCAATTATATGGTCATTTTTATAAATTTTCTGTTTACAAAACTTTGAATTATTCGAAAAACTAAGGATTTTCTTACCCCAGGAGTAGATTACCTTAGCCGTATTTGGCACAACTTTTTGGAATTTTGGGTCCTCAATGCTCTTCAACTTTGTATTTGTTTGGCTTTTTAACTATTTTGATCTGAGCGTCACTGATGAGTCTTCTGTAGACGAAACGCGCGTCTGGCGTATAAAATTATAATCCTGGTACTTTTGATAACTATTTATTGCATTTCAGAGTTCTTGTAGTTCCTGGTGTTACTTTGATTCCCTCTTACAGTTGATTTATTTCCCTTGGGTTTAGTATGTAACTCGGAACTGTTTTCACTCCATCGATTTATGACTTTTGATTAGCAGTATACTACTGTTGCTTTTATTCGACAATATGAAACTAATTCAGAAACAATTCTCAACTTTATTGATAAAGCATCTTTTGAAAAAATCCATCTATTATTATGTAAATAACTTCTCGGAACAAAGAAAACCTTATCAAATACAAGAGCGAGATTGGAACTAGGTAGACTTTCAGTTGAAAATTTCATTACAACCCAATCTATTTTATACCTTGCTAGACTGAATATTGATAATTTAAACCCATTATTGAAAGAGGCCATTGAACTTTCAAATTCCCTTGATCTACAAGGTGTAAAATCTTGGTATACATATGTTAAACATGTCTAACCAGACAAGAGTCTCCAAGACAAAGTGGCCAAAATGATTAACAATTAGATGAGGAACATTTTATTCATTTACCTGATTATTAAAAATAATTTTAAATATTAAACCCCACTTCCTTTAGACATGTTAGAAATATTGGCTTCTTTATCAAAATGTCATTATAATTGAGGACAGAGGTCTTATTGTAGCAATGATATTGAATATTAAAATATTTAACATTTATTACTTATGGTTTTGTGTCTTTTGGATTAACTTTCTTATATTATTTTGATTATATTTTGTTGTTTATTAATAGTTTAAATTTGTATTATCACAAACATTGTAAATTTTTAATGGCAAATAATAAAATTATTATTATTGAATTATTAAATTGCATGATAATGCTGTGTGCTATTATTTAAAATTATTGTGCATATAAACAACAGTGTAGAATATGTTCCTAGAACTTTCAATGAGAACGCGAGAAAGACTGTTTCCAAAATTATGAAAATCACAAGTTACTGATATTTAAGAATTGAATGCTTCTTTTTGTAAATTTATTGGGTGGTAAAAGCGTTGACCGAAGTACATTTTGTATGAAGCGCGGAAGCGCTTCATTCTAAAAATGTACGCACGGTCAACGCTTTTACAACCCTATAAAGTTTCAAAAAGAAGTATTCAATACTTATAATTACATTTTTATAGCTAAAATCATGAAAACATGATTTTTATCCAGTTTTATTTATAATTCACCTGTGCACTTTTTTGTGGGACCTCGTGTCATCATGCATGATAAATGTTATTGTCTGATGCAATTGTTTACGGAATAACATGTTAGCCAATCAGAATAACGTATTATAATGAAACTTACATCTAATGTAATTATTGTATTATAATTCATACTGGTATTTCTTCATTCACCACCAAATGGAATGTTGTGATTGGTTGGTTTAGTATGGAGAGTAATTTGTTACATAAAGCAATGAATGGCACATTGAACAATAGTTTTGGCTTTCCAGAATTCGCCAAGTTATTGGCTGCTATTAGCTCTTTCGTTGAAGGTTTAGATAAAAAGATGATGGTCTACATTGATTTACTAACTAAAAATACTATCCTCTAGTGAAGGAAAACACTGTGTATTTAGTTTAAACATATTTAGTTATAATGGATATGGAAACAAGTTTTGCATTTTATATTAATCCCTTTCCACTTTGCGAGTTCTGCCTTGTAGCGGCATTAGCCTACTCTTTTTCGATATCTAAAAGGGTGTCTTTAACGTGCAAGAGATATGACTCTCTCTTAACACGGGTCAGTCATTTATCGTCCCCTTCCGACGGACTATCACCGTTTCCTCAAGACCGTACTCGCAAATGGTGTCGAGGAAGAGCCGAAAATTGAGTTCCGGAAATTTTCATCCCGAACGGGAATCGAACCAGAAACCTTTGTGTTAGTAGTCCGATGCAATAACATCTACACCACGGGTCTCTATTTATAAATATTAATTACCCTTAAAGGATATTGGCATTGGTAATGGTTTATGAGCATATTAGGAGATAATTTGTTCAATCTAATTTGTGTTGGTTTATTCTATGTATATAACAGCGTTTATGTCAATTACATATTTGTTGGGCAGCTGGTGGTGTTTTATTTCAGAGTGAGCACGGACGAATTGTTCGAAACATTAAGTTAAAAAGTACTAAAGTTACATGTTTTTTTGTGAAAATTATAAAAATGTTTCTCATACTTTTGAAAAATATCTGTTGCAAGAACCAGAAACCAATTTTTTTTTCTATTAAAGCAGACTGGATTAATGCATCATGGTATGTTAACTTGGCAAAAATGTGTTTTATGCAACATTGTCTATGTATTTTAAAGAACAAATCACATCACATGGTTTTATATCTTGCATCTTCAGTGCTACAAATCATAAGCCGGGTACAACCAATTAAACGTTTAATACAATACGTTGGACACATAAAGTTACCAGCGGATATTCACGTAATGATTCAATCTCCGGGGCAGATATTATATCCGTTCCGTACAATACCTCGTAACACTACACTCATATTAAGAGCAGTATTGCGGAGCATGTACGGAAAAAATATGAACTCTGTGCCGGAGATTGTCAGTACTTCTGTGTTGAAATGAACTATCAAACCTCTAAATTAAATATTTACAAAAATTTAGAATTTTTTAAATCCTAAGGATTTTCGACCGTGAGAATAGGTTACCTTAGCTGTATCACTGATGAGTATTTTGTAGGCGTAAAGTAAATACAAAATTTCAACTTTTCTAGCTTTCTATGTACGATGAGTTTATTCAAATATCATACAATTTGTTATTGTTTTCTTGATTGTATCTTCTTACTGTCATTCAAACTTTGATCAAGCCGACGTTGCTTAATCATAGTACGTCAAATCGGGTTGCATACGAAAATAGGTCGAAAAAATATTCCCTTGAATTGGACAGTTATAGGTAATTAATCCTATATTGCATAGCAGTAAAGCATTTCTGGTTCATAACATATATCTTGGGTATTGAAGTGTATTATCATTTTATTTTTTATTTGGGATTCTATAGAATATTTTAGACACTTAAGGCTGCATATTACTAAGGCTGTACACATTTAAAAAAAAGAAGAGGTAAACATTTGATCGGTTTACTTGCAGTGCTGGTTATTATCATATATGAATAAATAGATTTTAACCCATCGTCTATAAAAAAGTTTCTCTAATTCTTTGTCAATTTATCCCTTTCTGCGCCCATTGTATAAAAAAAAATTATTCAATGTGTGGCTCATTTTATATCAGTACTTCATTGGTTAAAATCCGATTATGACGTCGAATTTTCTTGCCTTCCTATGAATTTCCTACTGTGCCGGCATGAAAAAAGGCAACAATGCCTGATGACGTCACATAAAAAGAACATATCTTTTTGCAGATCATTCGAAAAGAAGGAATAATTTGCCTGCATAGTGTTAGAAAATCATTAGCGAAACAGATTCATCCAACAAATCTCGTGATATACGATATTTCTCCACTCTCGACAGTTAAATTTTAAATATTAAAATTTGAAAATGTAACTGTCTCGAGTAGATAAATATAGATTCTTACACTGCAACAAATGTATTACGATATTTCTCCACTCGAGACAATTAAATTTTATCATTTAAAGCGCGAGGCTTGCCGAGCTCTTTAAATAAAAATAATAACTGTCAAGATACACAAGTTATAGTGTCGGAATCTGTTTCTCTAATGCTTTTTATCGTTCTTTTTCAAAGAAATTCAGAAACTTATGTTCTTTTTATGCGACATCATCAGGCATTGTCATTTTTTTTTCATGACGTCACAATAGGAAAATTCAGAAGAAAACAAAACATTTAGACGTCATAATCAAACTTCGACTAATCATTTGCCGAGAACAGATTTTTCACTAGTGAGGAGAAATATTTTTCTCACACCGCTCAGGAAATGTATAAATAGTACAAAAATTTGAGAAATATCGTATTACACTCGATCCAGTGGTAGAATCTATTTTTACTTTAAAAAAAAGATTTATAAATGATTCCATGGTTATAAATTGTCACTTTAAAGCTATTTGCAGCATTTTAGGTTAATATTATACATGTTTTAATTTGGTTTATAGCAAATGTGTTAACACTTTTGCTACAAACCAAATTAAAACATGTATTATATTAACCTAAAATGCTGCAAATAGCTTTTAAGTGACAACCGGTTTACACAATGAGAGTAAATGTTACTCAAATATACCCATTCTATTTTAATTTCTATGATCTTTTCAAATATAACACCTGTTATATAAATATAGATTTACCTACTACAACCAAATACGATATTTCTTTAATTTTTGTGTTATTTTCTCATTTCTTTATTTATCTGAGAAAAATATCTCTATCTCACTAGTGTTATATCTCTACTCGGCAAATGATTGGTCTTTTTTTTTTGATTTATAAAATTTCCTTGGTTTCTCTTGCATTTCCTATTATGACGTCAAGAAAAAAGACGATCATGCCTTCTGACGTCACATATAGAGAACACAATTTTTTGCAAATACTTGGAAAAAGTTTATTAAAATCAATAGAAAAACAGATTCCATCACTTTTATATTGCATTAAGATATCTCTCCACTATCAATAGTTAAATTTGATTTTTTTAAATAGCTCGACAAAGCTTGTGCTTTGTATATTTACTGTTTCGAGTGTTGATATATCGTAACACGCTTGTTTCAAAGGTGTAATGTACTTCAGGTGGCCCCTAAACAAAAGTGTATGCTAGTTCAGTGATAATGTATGTCATACTAAACTCCGAAATATATTTAAAAAAAAAATCTAAATCATACAAGACTAACAAAGTACAGAGGACAGGCGCAAAAATGCGACGGGGTTAAACATTGATTTTTTTATTGATCTAAACCCTCCCCCTTTACTCCTAACCAATGTAGAAAAAAACAAAAACATAAGAATATGCACATTAAAAAATCAGTTTAAAAGATGTCCGAGACCGATGACGGAATTGTTTCGTCTGTATTTTTTAATGTTATTTATCATTTAAATATTTTGCTGTTTACTGGTCAAATCATTGAAAAGAAAAAAAAAGCGTCTGTTTTAAATGACCGTCTTTAAGGTTGTGGAATGCTATTTTGAATTTAACCTTTTCTAAAAAGAAATTTCTCACTGTATAACCATGAAACGAAATTTTGAACAGATGCAGTGACTGCCAGGGAAATCAGATAATCTATCAAATACTAACACATAACGTGACTAAAAAGCCAGTACGTTCTTTTGCTTACTTTATATTGTGTCTTATTCCGGGACCAAAAAAAAAGGATACTGTAGATCTATAAAATTGCCAATACTAAAACAACAAACTCAAACAACAAATATATGATAAACAGTTAAAATAATAAATATGATTGAAATGAAATCAATTAAAAGGGTTATCTGACGGGTGTCCTATACGGTGCAGGCAATGCTTACCCTTCCGGAGCACCTGATTTCACTACCGGTTTTTAATGGAGTACGTGTTGTTTCTCATTTATTATTTATAAGTTTAAATGTATATGTCCTTTGGTTTTGTGAGTCTTTGTTTACTTCTTGGTTTTGATTGATATTGTCTTAAAATCATGCAAGGCTGTTTTCTCTTATTTTTGAGTGTAAATTCACATTACTATAAGACGTGTCACGGTACTTTTCTATCCCAAATTCATGTATATGGTTTTGATGTTATATTTGTTATTCTCGTGGAATTTTGTCTGATGCTTGGTCCGTTTCTGTGTGTGTTACATTCCAGTGTTGTGTCGTTGTTCTCCTCCCTCTCATATTTAATGCATTTCCCTCGGTTTTAGTTTGTTACCCCGATTTTGTTTTTTGTCCATGGATTTATGAGTTTTGAACAGCGGTATACTACTGTTGCCTTTATTAAGTACAATTAATGTTGTTTCTTATTATTATCCCTGTCTAATTGCGTGGTCCTAGATAAAGTTTTTTTTATATTTTGACGTATTTAGTCACAGAAAAATTTAGCAACTAATCTAATTATGTTCCTAAGTGCTTTCTGACCTGAATGAAGTAAAATATGATATTTTATTTGTTTTGTGCACATATCCCTATTTAGATTTGGGATATTTCAATGTGCTCCTATCGATCAATGAACTAACATTGTACACATAATATTTAGTAAATCAAAATTACAATTCAAATGCTTATTTGACACTTTAAGTGTCAAATAAACAAGAAAAAAACAGCTGTCACAATAATATGAAACGGATGCCTTATACAGGAATAGCACACCCTTTTCATCACATAAATGCAATAACAGCTATTGCTAGGCAACAGTAACACAATATATTATGGGTAAACAGTTTCAAGGTACATTAACCCCTTGAAAATAGCAACCATGGAAAATAACACAAATTACATTTTGTAAATCAAAACCTATTTTCCATAAAAAACAGAATTTGTGGCCTCATTTCAAAACTTTGGCGTGGTTTATTGCATCTTAAATTGTATTGTTGATCGAATTATATGGGTCATTTTAAAACAAGAGGCTCTAAAGAGCCTGTGTCGCTCACCTTGGTCCATGTGAATATTAAACAAAGAAAGCAGATGGATTCATGACAAAATTGTGTGATGGTGATGTGTTTGTATATCTTAATTTACTGGACATTCTAGCTGCTAACAATTATCTCTATCTATAATAAACTTGGACCAGTAGTTTCAGAGGAGAAGATTTTGTAAAAGATTACTAAGATTTACGACAAAATGGTTAAAACATGACTATAAAGGGCAATAACTCCTAAAGGGGTCAACTGACAATTTCGGTCATGTTGACTTTTTTGTAGATCTTATTTTGCCAACATTTATTGTTTTTTACAGTTTATAATAATATTCAAGATAATAACCAAAAACAGCAAAATTTTCTTAAAGTTACAAGTTCAGGGACAGCAACCCAACAACGGGTTTTCCGATTCATCTGAAAATTTAAGGGCAGATAGATCTTGACCTGATAAACAATTTTACTTCTTATCAGATTTGCTTTAAATGCTTTGCTTTTTTTAGTTATGTGCCGATATTTTTATCTTTTGTAGTAAAACCAAAATCAACCCTAGCATGTTGTTTTATTTGTGACTTTATGTTGTTGGTAATAGTGACGTACGTTAATGATATATCGCCATTGCAAGTTAGTAAATTAGTCAGCACTTTTTGTGCTTACATGAATTATCATTGATTGTTATATTTATAAATTAACTGTTTACAAAATTTTGAATTTTTTAAATACTTGGGCTTTTCTACCTCAGGCATAGATTGTCTCAGCTGCATTTTGGAATTTTGGTCCTCAATGCTCCTCAACTTCGTGCTTTTTAAAAAGAAAAATGGATTCGAGCGTCACTGATTAGTCTTTTGTAGACGAAACGCGCGAAATACAAAAATTAGTCCTGGTATCTGTGATGAGTTTATTTAATGATATGTCGCCATACTAATTTCTATCATGTTTCTGTTTTGTATATCCTGATACCGACATCAGTATTGCATCTGAAAATGCTTAACTGCAAAGATTAAGACGGTTTAACCTATAGATGAATCAAACAACGAATCATATCACAAGTAGGTGAAGAACGTTATGACTTAATCATTTTAAAAATCATCGGTTAAAAACGTTTAACTTAAAAGAAACAGAACTCAAAATGCTTCCATGTAGTAAAAAAAAACAAGTTTGTGTACACATTTGCTTCAAACCAAAATCTCTAAAATAAACTAAAATGCTGCAAATAGCTTGAAGTGACAACCAATTTACGCAATGAGAGCAAATATTCCTCTTAAATATCAATTCTACTTTCATAAGAAATGATAAGAAATGATACTTTTTATAAATATAGCGTAACCCACTACAACATGTACAACAAGATACGATATTTCTTTAATGTTTGTGCTATTTTCATATTTTTTGGGTGGTGTGAGAAAATTATTTCTCCTCATTAGTGAAAGATCTGTACCCGGCAAATGATTGGTCAAAATTTTATTATGACGTGAAGTTGTCTGTGATTCTTCTGAAATTCTTATTATGACGTCATGAAAAAATGCGATCATGACTGATGACGTCAAATATAACGAACATAATTTTCTTAAAATCAGATTCCATCAATATATAACTTGTGCGTTAAGATATTTCTCCTCTCTCATCAGTAAAGTTTAGATTAGTTAAATATCTAAATTTAACTGTCTCGAGTACCAAATATCGCAACGCACTTGTTTCGATAGTGAAATCTATTTTTTTTTTTTAACTCAAAACAAATATTTTCAAATCTAAAAACGAGAACCGTTTTGGAATCTGTTTCTTTAATGATTCTTAGAATATATGCAACCTTAATCATTCTTCTAAAAAAGATCTGCAAAACACTATGTGTTCTCTGTACAAGGTATATGACAACTATTTGTATTGTACAATCACAATAGGGAATTAAACGAAAGTTGAACTCATGATTAAATTTGGAAATACAAATCGTACGTTACTAACATGTGAAACTCACCAGCAGGTCAAGAAAACGAATGCTATCCCATTTTTGTGTTATTAAGGTTTTTTTCAGCTTAATTCATGATTACAATATTTTACTGTTAATTCAGAAAAGCATTGAAAATAAAAAAAAAAGCTGTCTGTTTTGAAATGCTTGTTATTCAGATTTTAGAATGCTATTTTTGCTTAAGTCATTTCTATCGTAACCATGAAGCAAATTGTTTCACAGATTCAGTGACTGCACGAAAAATCAGATATTTTCCTCAATATTAACAAAATTAACAATATAAGTAACTTAAAAAAATCAGTTTATATATTATCACAGTACGTTTTTTAGCTTACTTCAAATTTTGTCTGATTCCAGGGCTAAAAAAAAATACTGAAGACCAATACAATTGGCCAACATCAAATTAATAATTAACAGTTAAAAAAATAATAAATACAAGATATGATTGAAAATTTAAAAAGCAATTAAAACGTTATTCAAAATTATGCAAGGATATTTTAGTACAAACAATTTTGTTTCTTATTGATATTCCGATCTAATTGCTTGGTACTAGATATATTTTCTCATATTTTGACGTATTCAGTTACAGAAAAGGGAAGCAACTAGTTTAATCATGTTTCTAAGCGTTTTCTGACCTCAAGGAAGTTAAATTTGATATTTTGTATGTTCCGTTCAAATATCCTTACTAGTATTTGGATTCGGGACATTTTAATATGCCCCTACCGATCAATGAACTTACTGTGTACACACAATATTTAGTTATTTTACATTACGATTCAAAGGTATTTATGTATACTGACACTTACGATTTTATATTTAAAAATATCACAAATCAGAAAAAAAACCAGATGTCATATTTGATACGAAACAGATGCCATGTACGAGAATAGCACACCCCTTTAAATCACATATATGAAATAACATATATTACCATGCCAACAGTATCACAATATATTATGGTTAAACAGTTTCCAAGTACATTAATCCCTTCATAATAGCACCCAAAATTACACCAAAAAACATTGTCAATCAAAACTTATCTATTATTTTGTTGTACAAGTAAGCTTGAGGTATGAAAACTACTATAAATTTGTTATGTATCAGTATTTTGAGTAAAAAGAGGACATGCTGGCACCCTAAATTTATGCGAACAAAAATTTGTTCTTATTTTATTGGAAAATTGCTGTTCATTGTATTATACATTGAATCCTGACATAAAAAATATGGCTGATTTACTATGCGGGTATATAGATTTACAAATTAAAGTGCACATTTGCTCAGTGCGGTCAAAAATTTTGTTGTACAAGTAAGCTTGAGGTATCAAAACTACTATAAATTTGTTACGTATCAGTATTTTGAGTAAAAAGAGGACATGCTGGCACCCAAAATTTATGTGAACAAAAATTTGTTCTTATTATATTGGTATATTGCTGTTCATTGAATTATTCATTGAGTCCTGACATAAAAAATATGGCTGATTTACTATGCGGGTATATAGATTTACAAATTAAAGTGCACATATGGTCAGTTTTGGTCAATGCGATCAAATAATTTTGTTGTACAAGTAAGCTTGAGGTATGAAAACTACTGAAATTTTGTTACGCATCAGTATTTTGAGTAAAAAGAGAACATGCTGGCACCCTAAATTTATGCGAACAAGAATTTGTTCTTATTATATTGGAATATTGCTGTCCATTGTATTACACATTGAATCCTGACATAAAAAATATGGCTGATTTACTATGCAGGTATATAGATTTACAAATTACAGTGCACATATGGTCAGTTAATTTGGTCAATGCGGTCAAAAAATTTTGTTGTACAAGTAAGCTTGAGGTATGCAAACTTCTGCGAACAAAAATTTGTAGTCATGTGTGTAAATGAATTAAACTATTGCAGATTGTGACTGCATAGTTCAAGGATGTATTACTAACAAGGACGTATACAACTAACATCAAATATACTTCTTTCTAAAGATATACATAATAAAGTGTAAATATGGTTGAATTTGATAGGTATTGGAATATATATATTTAGTCTCCGTTATCATTGTAACCAAGATTGTTTTTATAATTGATAGATTGTCAGATCACAGATAAATTTGTGTTACAAACAAGTTTTATGCGTACTTAATTTTCAACTAATTCATTTTGTATTTAATACTGTTTATAAAACGGAAGTATTAATTTCACTTTATTTTCAATGTTTACACTACGAAACAAAGATATAAAAAATATTTTTAAAAAATCGTATAGAGCGGTCCTGGTTACAAGTTAACTTAGTGTTGAGCAGACCAGTCAAAAGTTAACTTGGGAACAGGTCTGCTTTTGATCGGATTTGTCAAAGCAAAAGTTAACTTTGTGGCAGGACTGGTTTCGAAGTTAACTTATGTTAACTTGATGACAGGACTGGTTCCGAAGTTAACTTTATGACAGGACTGGTTCCGAAGTTAACTTATATCAATAGCGGACCTGCTTCCAAGTTAACTTTTTGGCAGACATAAAAACAGTCCTAGGACCAAGTCCGCTTTTCAAGTTAACTAGATTTTGGTCCTAGAACTAGTCAGAGCAGTCCTAATATCGGTCACAGGTTAACTTTGACCAGTCCAAATGACTGGTAATCAAGTTAACTTGCTGTACAGGTTAGGACTGCACCCATCTGTAATATAAGGAATAAATGCTTTATAAGTAAATTCATTTTCAAGTATTTTGCGTAGTGTATTGCATCTAAAATTATATTATTGATCCTATATGTGTCTTTTTAAAAAAAAAATGTCGAATTTTAGAATTGCAAAATTGATTTAAAATTCAAATGCAAACAACCCACGTCCTAAGCAAATCAAACACAAACAAAACTTAAAGATGAAATCTTGATTATGTTAGACAAGAATATACTAAAACATTTTTTGATAGCTGATGCAATGCTTTGTCTCCTCTCCTGTCATCATGTTTAGAAGATATTTTGAGTCATTTAGATATAATTTCAAGCTTGTTTTCCATAGCCAATAAGATGGATTTGAAGAGTAAAATTTCTATATGTTCGAATTCTGCGAATTGATAGATATTTGTCAATTTAACATTGTGTACTGCGAGTTGCCTCTACAGGCGGAAACCCGGTTGAAATAGAACAAAAGAATCGAAGCTCTTTGTTCGAGAAGACGATAAATGCTTACTGTAATGTTTACTATAGTAACACAAATTTTTGAAATTAATACAAGCAAATAAAATGACGCGTTTTGTTTTAAAAACACAATTTGCATAAGTTTTCGATCTATCTATTACATATTTTAGCAGAACAATTAGGTATCAAGTCGACGACATGGGTATATATGAAGTGGATGACCAACATGCATAACCTTTTTTATAAGTACCACGGACAGAAAACATGTCAATCACTTAGTTCAGTAATCATTGAGTCTGTCCATCCATTATGTGACTCAAGAAAAATTCCAAAAAAAGATAACAATTGAATCGAAAAGAGAAAATCGAGTGGACCTTTTTATGTGAGGGTGTGTTTGAGTTGAATATTTTGTCTTGAAATCGTTTCAAAGCTGTTTTTTTCACTAAAAGTACTTGACGACAGTCTTTAAATTTGGATGATGAAATTGCATGGAAAATTATGAAAATATAAAATGCATGAAAATTGTGTGGGATAAATATGGTTTATAGTTTTCAACCACTAAAAAGCTAGCTGGAAGGGCATTTCACGAAATATTTCATTAGAAATTTTTAAAATACATAAGAATTTTCTAAAATTCTACCTGACAACCGATCAGACAATAGTTTAAAGTTGAATCAATGCAGACAAGATCATTATAACTGATGCTAATTATCTAGTATATACATTTGTCTTTTGTAGCGGACATATACGGATCGTAATGGTAAATAGGCTTTATTTAGAGTCGACAAGGTATACAAACATAGACAACCATCACTCCAATGAACTTTTAACCTCAATAAAGATCTTTTAACCGAAATGGTGCTATGTGGATACATTTAACGGTTTTCAAGAGCAAAATAAGCAACGCGTAATCCCTGCAATGGCTTTCATTTCTACGATTAGGAACATGAACTGGCGCAATGGGGAGATATTTTTGACGAAGTAAAATTCTGACTATAAACATGATAAATGTATCTTGTTTATTTATGAAATGTATGCTAACATTTAATTACTAGTTTTTACTAATGTAATTATCCTCTTGAAATAAAGTTTATTTATAATATTTTTTTAACCACAAAATAGTTATCAAATGTACCAGGATTATAATGTAGTACGCCAGACGTGCGTTTCGTCTACATAAGACTCATCAGTGACGCTCATATCAAAATATTTATAAAGCCAAACAAGTACAAAGATGAAGAGCATTGAGGATCCAACATTCCAAAAAGTTGTGCCAAATACGTCTAAGGTAATCTATGCCTGGAATAAGAAAATCCTTAGTTTTTCGAAATATTCAAAGTTTTTTAACAGGAAATTTATTAAAATGACCACATTATTGATATTCATGTCAACTCCGCAGTGTTGACTACTGGGCTTGTGATACCCTCGGGGACGAAACGTCCACCAGCAGTGGCATCGACCCAGTGGTGTAAATAGTTATCAAAGGTACCAGGATAATAATTTAGTACGCCATACGCGCGTTTCGTCTACATAAGACTCATCAGTGACGCTAGCGCTCATATCAAAATATTTATAAAGCCAAACAAGTACAAAGTTGAAGAGCATTGAGGATCCAAAATTCCAAAAAGTTGTGCCAAATACGGATAAGGTAATCTGTGCCTGGGATGAGAAAATCCTTAGTTTTTCGAAAAATTCAAAGTTTTTTAACAGGAAATTTATTAAAATGACCACATTATTGATATTCATGTCAACATCGAAGTGTTGACTACTGGGCTTGTGATACCCTTGGGGACGAAACGTCCATCAGCAGTGGCATCGACCCAGTGGCATCGAACCAGTGGTGTAAATAGTTATAACAGGTACCAGGATTATAATTTAGTACGCCAGATGCGCATTTCGTCTCGTAAGACTCATCAGTGATGCTCATATCAAAATATTTATAAAGCCAAACAAGTACAAAGTTGAAGAGCATTGAGGATCCAAAATTCCAAATAGTTGTGCCAAATACGTCTAATGTAATCTATGCCTGGAATAAGAAAATCCTTAGTTTTTCGAAAAATTCAAAGTTTTTTAACAGGAAATTTATTAAAATAACAACATAATTGTTATTCATGTCAACACTGAAGTGTTGACTACGGGGCTGGTGATATATGCTCATATGAAAATATGTCTAAAGCCAAACAAGTACACAGCTGAAGAGCATTGAGGATCTAAATTTCCAAAAAGTTGTGTTTCATAAACAAAATCTTAAGTCGAAATATTTACATGTATGTATAGAAGCGTATAAAATGAATCAGATATAAGCCGTTTTCGACTGATTTATGTAGTTCGTTGTTATGACGTTCTGATACACCACTGTCCAAGTTCAAGGAAAGGTTGGGAAACCTCTAACATATTTAACCCCTATTAATCTTAAGTCAGAAACCTGTACTTCAGTAATTGACCTTTGTTGTTGTGTTACAAATTTATTTTTGTTCATTATACATGCTATATTCGTACACAAATTAGGCCGTTAGATTTCTGGTTTGAATTTTGTTTTACAATTGTCATTTCGAGGCATTTTAATAGCTGACTAAGCGGGTTGGGATTTGGTCGTTGTTGAATGCCATACTGTGACCTGTAGTTCTTAATGTCTGTTTCATTTGGTCCCTTTGTTAATAGTTGTCTCATTCGCAATCACACCCCTTTTTCATGTTTATAAGCTCCTAATTTTTGGAGGCATTTATTAAGAGCTGTCACCAAAATAAAGCAATAATGAAAGAAAACTGCATTCAAAACCACAAAAAAAAACATATTAGCACCATTATATATGCTAACAACAATTTCAATTTTGTAATTTCAAACTTAAGTTTTTATCCATAAGTGTTTTAAAAATCCTCATGGTGTATCAAACAATTTTACCAGAGATATAACAAGCATTTCATTGTCAGGTCATTATCTATTTATATTGGGAACATGAGTTTTAGCAAGTGCAGGTTAATTTAGATGTCAATTGGTGTAAAATTTTTCATCTTAAGATACCAAAAGAGTATAATATTGATACCAGTTAATAATATTTAAAAAAAAAACCGGAAAAGGGTTGGTCCCTTTTATAGATGTTAAAAGGGGCGGAAGATAAAAAGAAACATTCAAACTCATAGATCGAAAATAAATTGACAACGCCATGGCTTAAAAAAGACAAACAGGCAATACAAACTGTCATTCTCAATTTATTCTGCATACATTATAACAATATTATTTTCATTTACCTATTTAATATTATGAAAAAGAAGAAATTGGCACTTTTTAATTCTGTTGACAAATTGTTAAACACCCTATAAATATATCGACATACAGTTTTGTAATTATAAACTGCGTTGCTTTTTATGTTTTGCAGACATTAGTCTTGAGAGCTAGAACAAGGTGGGTATCAATAAACCTGATAAAAAGGTCAATCTAAATAACATAAAAAAAACATATTGACATTTTGCTATAACTGGCAACTTACGTTATAGTAACCATAGACTTGCATGACTGATGAAGCCCTCATTTTGTATAAAAAGTATGAAAAATACAAAATATTATGCAAGAACTTATTTAAGTATATGGAGTTATTTCCCATCAGAATGATAGGTTTGTCCTTCTAAAATCCAGTCAGATTTATTCTTAGTTTTAAAGAAATGTGAAGGCCGTACAGTGAACTTTAGTTGTAAATGTCTGTGTCATTGTCTTTGTTGTGTCTTCTGTACTATTATTTGTCTGTTTGTCTTTTTAATTTTTAGCCATGACGTTGTCTGTTTATTTTCGATCTATGAGTTTAACTGTCCCTCTGGTATCTTTCGTGCCTCTTTTTTGGTCTCTTGGGAGAGTTTTCTTATTAGCAATCATACCACATCTTCTAACTTATATTCAATTAAAAAAAAATGGAAAAAAAGTTTACATATTAAATTGCCCAAACTAGTTTGTTAAAATATTTGACTCTTTTCATTCATGTTATTCTTCATCTAGTGGTCATGTGATGTGACCAATTGAAGGTATCCAATTAATTTATTTACAAGGGATATCTTTCGCAATTATTTATATTTGCAGAAACAAAATTATTTTCTCCGAATTAGATTGAAAATCAGGAACGTCGCAAACTCATAAGTTAACGTTGATACAAGCTCAATGAGTTCAGTTGAGGGTTTTTTTCAATATAGCGAAACGACAGGTGATAATATTTATAATACTTTTAATAACATGTTTAAAAGAACTAGTACATGTTTTATAAAAGATACAGTGAAACCTGACTACACTGAATCCTGTATTTACCATAAACCTGTTCGTAAACACCGTCATATCAAATAGTGTTCGTTGTGAACCTGATTTAACCGAACATCGTCCAAAACCGAACAAAATCTTAAGTCCCGAAAAGGTTCGGTTTAAACAGGTTTCACTGTATAACCAAAGTTACTGTATTAAATCGTATTGGTTCACACATTATTGGATTCTTCATATTATTTAAGTTGTCAATAGAACGTAATTTTATGTGAATGGCATAAAAATGAAAGATTAAGCCTGCTACAAAACTAAGTTCAATCCACAAGAGTAAATGCTTATATTAGGTCAGGAATATGGCAGTTGTTATCAATTCGTTTGCCAATTTTGCGCTTTTGATTTTTTTCTTTCGACTTGGTACTTTCCGCATGAATTTTCATCGGGTTTAGACTTTGAACAAAGGGCAAGTGGTTAATACACCGTTAACGTTTTCTTGACGTTTTCATGTTATACTTTATATTTTCGGTAATTGAAATACTACAAAATCAACATTTTTTTAAGTATTTTTTATCCTGTGGTTTCTTATATCTGTGCAACTTCCCAACCTTGCTAGTGATCAACTAAATAGTTCTGGAAAATGAAAGGAGATAAAGGAGCAGTTCTTGTTCCGTTTCCATTGACTATTTTGGTTTGAATAACAACAAAATTAGTTTAAACTGAGAATGGAATCAGGAAATATCTGAAAGGAACAACAACCAAACTAAAAAGCACAAAAACAGCGCAAGGCCACCAATTGGTCTTCAACACAACGAAAACATCCCGCACCCAGAGACGAAATTAAGTTGACCCTTTATAACAAATATGTACCAGACCAGTGTGGGAAACTGACATAACTCCGAAACAATAAATGAATTGGAATTTTTTAAAAACAAACATAAAAAAACGAAAAAGGCAAGAGGCTCCTGACTTTGGACATTCGCAAAAATACTTCTTTATTAATTTACTGACCACAAAAACATTTTACATGTTTTTTTAAAAATTGTAACAGTTTACTATTTTTCTAAGCATCGAGAGAGTTCATTGTTCTTTCGGTTTTACAAATGTAATAAATAAGTGTTTTTGATAAACTGATAAAATGACTGCATTCACTACTGATTGATACTGTGCAATGATCTTAACGTTTAAGCAAAGCAAAACCCGGTGTGAATTTTATTGACCCGATAAATGTCGTATATTGGCAATAGTCCATTTGCCAATTGCTGCAATTGACCCTAAAATTAGAGATTCCTTTTTTAGTTGTCCCCCTTATGAGGGACAATAATTTTTATTTTGAATGGAGAGCTAGCAGAAATAAACAAATTTACCTGTGGGAAATGTCAGTAATCTTTAAGGTTTTCAAATCTTTTAATTACATTAATTTGTTGTGAAGCTAAACACTTTTAACAAAAGAAATTATTTTTCATGAAAAATAAGTTTAACCGCCGATACATCACTTTCGATTCAATATGCTTTGCATTGGAAATAGACATTTGTGTCCGGTAAAGAACCAGTCTACGATTGACAAAGAGAAGTAATTTGTTTAAAAACTGTGTGGTAACAGAATCAAATGGGTAATTTGCAAATGGACAATTGCACACTGTGTAACGAAGTAATCCTGATGATGGTATCACATCACTTAGTAAATTCAAATTTTATTTTGAAAACAAAACCTATCAAATGTATTTAGATAATCAACTAAAACTGAAAAATGAAAAATATTTATTATTAGAACTAAAAAGCAAATTTAAAAAAAGTCAATGGTATAAGGGAGATAATTCGATTTGACTTTATAACAATTGCACTAAAATTTATAAGAACAAAACAGCCAATCAAATTGCAGAAAACACTGCAAATCAGGATAATTAAAAAAAAACGTGCGGTTTTCATTGATATCTAAATTAAATACAATAATCAACGATTTTGTTTTCGGTAGAACTGCAATTGATAGTGAATAGATTTGATAGTTTGTTTCAAATATGTGATAACACGATAACCATGTAAGGTGGAATTACATTGGATAACAAATGGGCTAAAAAGATTGCTTCAATTGTGTAGTTAGTTTGCAATCGTTTACACGTAAGGTGGAAGTGCAATCAACAATAAATGGGTTTAACAGTTTGTGCAATATATTGGGAGAGACGAAATTCGAACAGACAGTGAAACTATTGAGTCGTCTGTATAATCTATAATAGGTTAGGTGAAGATCGATAACAATGTATTTGTCAAAGAAAATTGTCGTTACAAACCAATAACATTAGAATGTACAGTGAAACCTGACTAAACCGAATCCTGTATAAACCGAAAACCTGTATAAACCAAATATGTTCGTCAGCACCATCAAATTATGTGCGATGTGAAACCTGATAAAACCAAACTTCGGCCAAAACCGAACGCAATCTTAAGTCCCGAAGAGGTTCGGTGTAAACAGGTTTCACTGTATAACCAAAACAACAACTTTCTAAACATCAGATACTATTATAATACTCTCTGTATCAATTGTATCTGTAATATCCACCAAAGATTTTGGAATAATTTTTGAAAAAGAAGTTTCCTTTTGATATTCATAAATATCAGATGTTTCTACAGTATACACCGCGACTGCAGAATGTCTATCTTCACGATGATTTGTGTTGTTGGTCTCTTTTGTTTTGGTAGAATGCACGCCTGCCGTTTCTTCTTTGTGACTTACTGTTGTGCGTGGTCCACCGTCAATACTTGGATGTACTCTATGTTTCGATCTAAAACAGGGGTATATACTTAACATATGTTCTCGAAAGGCTTTGTTTTTTCCCAGATAAACAAATGGAGTAAAAATTCCTGCAATCTTAGTAAGCATGGTTGGAAAAGCCATGGCAATTGGGTCGATTTCAGCATCCGTATTCAATACTTTCCAAATAACTATAAATGCGTATGGTGTGTAACATATTAAGAAGAAACCTAAAAAAAAGAAAACACGTATATTTTAATGAAGAAAAACAAGTGGATCACTTTACAAATGCATTCAATTCTATACAAAATTATATAATACATTTTCGAGAAAGTCATGATACACATTTAACAATAAGTTAACAAATTTATGCTAAGTAAGTAATGAAACAAAATCTGTTGCCAAGTTCTTCTTTGTGACATGTTTGTTTATTTTATAAGATTATATCACAATTTTGACTGCTGTACCTATATTTTTGACATTTTTACTAATTATGTCTGTTTGATTCGTTCATGCATCGTTGTCGATACAATGGAATTTGATGCGACTGCCATACAAGTGACAGGTTCAGCTATCTATATAACACGTTTCAACCCATGATTTTCTACATAAGAAAATACATGTACCAAGTCTGGAATATCACAGCTGTTATTCATTCGTTTTGTGTGTTTGAGCTTTTAATTTTTCCATTTGGTTATGGACTTTCCGTTTTGAATTTTCATCGAAGTTCAGTATTTTTGTGACTTAACAAAAAATGTTGTTATTCTCTAGGAAAATATACCCTAACCTGTATTTGACAACACTTTCGGAATAATGGATCCTCAATGATCATCAACTTCAAGGTTTTTTTAATTGTTTATCTAAACGTCACGGATGAGAACTTGGTAGATCAAAAATTGTTTCATTTACTTATAGCTGTATATTTATTAAGTTATTATTTCAGACAATTTTTTTTATTATAGCAAAATATAAGAAATTCGGAGAAAATGTCAGAAATGGCTACCTAAACAAGTGTTAATAAACTCATCATAGATACCAGGACTAAGTTTAGTATTTACGCCAGACGCGCGTTTCGTCTACAAAAGACTCATCATTGACGCTCGAATCAAAAAAAGTTTAAAAGGCCAAATAGAGTACGAAATTGAAGAGCATTGAGAACCAAAATTCCCAAAAGTTTTGCCAAATACAGCTAAGGTTAATTATGCCTGAGGTAAAAAAAAAAAAAAAGCCTTAGTATTTCAACAAATTCAAAAATTTCAGTAAAACAGTAACTTTATAAATATAACCATATCAATGACAATTCATGTGTGCCTTGCTTCGTAAACTGATATTCATTGACCAGCATATTTTAAAGCAATAATATCTCACTTAGATAGCATAAAATTTTAACAAAGAGAGAACTCAGACGGTTGAAGGTAAATGTGCAGTTTCCAATCGATCAATAAAAAAATCAATGATAATTCATGTCAACACAAAAGTGCTAATTACTGGTCTTTGGGAAATCTCCATCGTCAGATTGGATAAAAAAAACATGAAACTAACCAATGTTAATGGACACAGTAACTGCAAGACGCTGTTCGACGGTCATCTTCCTTCGAAGTTCTTTTCTTTTGGCATCAGAATCTTCCCTCCGATGATTTGCCGATTCGTTCTTGGCATCTTTCAACACCTGTCAAGAAACATGTATAATTGTAAAATAAAAATAGATGTAGGAATTTCATCAATATCATCACTTTTTGGACAATTCGACGACGAGTTAATTCAAATATTTCCGACACCTCATAAATCAATAATTCATTGCACTTTAGGTGATGCAATAACATAAACGGTACCAATTTTCTGCAACATATGCACATTTCAACAATCAATGTTTCTCTAACTATTTAAAAACCCTAAGAAGAGCAATATTCCAAAAAAGGACCCACAAGTATAGCCAAAAGCCGGGCAAGGAATCAGGGCGTTTCATAATGGAGATACATTCCTTCATTTTATAACAGTTTCCTTAATTTTTAACAGCAGTTTTTATAACTTAATACCATATTGTAAAGCAAGTATCAAAGTTCTGTCTACTGGAACAATGATACCCTCGGGCACTATCAATACATGATAATTATCTTAGTTCGCGTTCTATGCCATGGTTATTGTATAAATAATAATTAATGGTTTTGTTTCGTCAATTCACAGTTTGCAAATGATATCGGATATGATCCTTACGTCGTAGCTACAATCCCCTTCCCTTTCATGAATGTGACCTACCGAATAAGACCGGATTTGTTATCACATAAGCAACACGACGGGTGCCACAAGTGGAGCAGGATCTGCTTACCCTTCCGGAGCATCTGAGATCAACCCTATTTTTTGGTGGGGTTTCGTGTTGTTTATTCTTTAGTTTTCTATGTTGTGTCATGTGTACTATTGTTTGTCTGTTTGTCTTTTTTAGTTTTAGGAATGCCGTTGTCAGTGTATTTTCAATTGATGAGTTTAACTGTCCCTTTGGCATCTTTCGTCCCTCTTTTGCAAAGGATTCAATTCAAACTATGGGACGTCTAAAATTGGCATTGAGATGACAGTATTTCGCTTTTTGTTGAAGGTCTCACTATGGATTTCAGACACATAACGGCAATAGACGCGCTGTTCCTTTGCTATATGAGTGTTATGCTGTGTATATACAAATTTCATGTCATGGATGGATACCAAAAATACTTTTTATCAAGCGCAAAATCATTTTTAAATAGTATATGAGAGGCGAGAGATACCAAAAGGACATTCAACCACATTTGTTGAAAATTAATGGACAACACCTTGTCTTAGACAAAACACAACATATACAACCAAAGACTGAGTAACACCATCACACCAAAAACTTAAATGTGATCTCAGGTGCTCCGGAAGGATCCTGCATGACATTTGTCACATCGTGTTAATCTAATTCGGTAGGTCAATTTCAACGAGTAGGGGATCGGAGTGTAATTACGAAATTTAAATCATATCCGCTGCATTATTGCATTTAAAGGAGGCACGCAAGATTTGGGTTTTCGACTTATGGTTTTGAATGTCTCTTTCGCTTCTCCTTAACAAGGAAAATATCAGATGAAAACAAATGAAAACCAATATCATCTAATATTAGTTATATATGAGTTCTATATCTAAAACGAAAATGCAAATCCTTAGTCTGGAATGTATTTAACGTTCAATACACATAAACATTCAAATCGCGTTACAAAACGTATTCGTTAAAACTACTTCTGAAGGTGATACATACCTTTGCATAAATAGATCCGTAGGCAAATATCATCACCAAAATAGGTAAAACAAAGTAGAGAGAAAAGATCGTCAAAACAAACGATTTTGCGTTATTGTTTTCTGCACTCAGATTCATTGCGCATGCGGTTCCAACTCCTTCATATATGTAATGGTTCCATCCAATTAATGGACATATGCATAAACCAAGGGTAAGGATACTGCCCAAAGTAATTGATATGATGGCTGGTAGGGTTGATAGATGTCTTGGTAAATTGTGTTTAACAATATATATATACTGGTCGACGGAAATCATAGTCAAAAAAAGTATTGAAGCAAGTGCTACAAATGACATCAAAAATCCGTAGTACGTACAACCTAATTCCCCGAAGTACCATACTTTGTTGAAACAGGATATAACCACCATTGGTGTTCCAAAACCTGCCATAAACAAGTTCAAACAGCATATTACGACAATATACGTAGTGATTCTAGTCGCTGGCTTCTTTTCTTTTACCAATAATGCATAAACAACAGATCCATTAAAAATTATAGATACAAGTGTTGTCGTAAGAAGGATAATGCCGGATGTAAAATGAAACCATGTAGGCGTCTGCGCAGCTATTAACTGGTATTGGTTGTGTATACTTATATATGTTGTATTGTTAGACATGGCTTGTGGTTACGTGTATAAACCCTGTAAGATAAAAACAGATATATAGGATGTGATATTATGAAGACTAGGGTTTTTAAAATGATTTTTTCCCTAAATAATCAAAGGATATAACATTTTAAGACACATGAAGGTTGGTAGATATATGTCTTGTGGCATGACATAGATGTGGTTTTCAAGAAAAAGTAAAATCACAAAAAATACTGAACTCTGAGGATATTCAAACGAAAAGACCCTAACCAAATGGCAAAATCAAAGCCTCAAACACATCAAAAGAATGGACAACAATGTACTTGGTACATGCATTGTCTTATGTAGAATATTACAGATTATAATCACACATTATATTGACAACAATTTGTGAACACAACAAACAGACATAACAGGTAAAAATGTCCAAAATAGAGATACAGCAGTCAATGTTGAGTTATAATCTTAATCGCTATGAAAAAACAAGCAGACGCAAAAAACACAATGACAAGATGCACAAGTACAGAGCCACGTCGAATTCAATAAAGATCACAAAAAGGCACACAGACAAAGCACATTAACAAAAACGAAAGACAAAGAAGGGATGTATTTTTTTGAAATAAAACCAGACACTCTTAATGAAACAGCAGTTTAACACTGGGGGCATTATTTTAACGAATGAAATCAAGCCTTTTTTTCAATTATATCATAAATTGTGAAGAGTGTCGATAAATAACCTCCATCTCAAATAGTAATCAATGAAAGAAGTTAACGGTTGAACAAAAAGCTTTAAATCAAAAATATCTGATCTCTTCTTTATATTCAATAAAAGAACAACAAATTATATAGTTCTTTTTTAACCTGTGCAGGGCTTAATTTCAATCTGACATCTTTTTCTATACGAAGATTGTATTTTTTGTCAATAACTTAAGAGTGTGTATACCTGTATATGAGTTAATTGCCAATATCTTGTATCCATATGTTAGGTCACTGAACCCTTGGATGTTATTCATTATTAAAACATTAACCAGTAGGCTCAACATCACATTTTCTTTGGAAAATGTCAAAATCTATTTTAAAAAGACCGGTTTTTAACTCGACCGGGTATTTGATTACGTCTGATTTTGTAATTTTTATGGACATTCCCTTGTCACCATCTTACGGTGTTTATATATCTCAACTTGTACGATTCGCTTGTGTTTGTAACAATGTTTTAGATTTTAACGAGAGAAATTTATGTATTACTGAAAAATTATTACACCAGGGTTTTCGATATCACAAACTAGTCAAAACTTTTACTAAATTTTATCATCGGTATAAAGACATCATTCGTAAATATAGCTCAACATGCAGACTTTTTATACGTTCAGGTATTTCACATCCAATTTTTTTATGGAAATATTCTTTATAAAGCACAAAGGTGTCAGTATTCACCTCAGAAACTTACAAAACCTTTAAATAGACTGATTAAGAAGGGATATAATTACGATACTGTTGTCAAGTCATTAAAGATTGCATATTTTGGCGTTAATATTGAGTCACTGATAAGGTCTTTGCGTCGGAACTAAAGACATTTATTCTAAAAACAGTTGTTTGCATGACACGGGTTATGTTCTTCTCATATATGTTATGATGGTATGATACTAAACCCCTAACGGGAAGGATTGTGCCTGAGGTTCATATGATGAAATCATAATCTTTCAGTCAGTTTAATTGAAGTCTGGAGCTGGCATGTCAGTTAACTGCTAGTAGTCTGTTGTTATTTATGTATTATTGTCATTTTGTTTATTTTCTTTGGTTACATCTTCTGACATCAGACTCGGACTTCTCTTGAACTGAATTTTAATGTGTGTATTGTTATGCGTTTATTTTTCTACATTGGTTAGAGGTATAGGGGGAGGGTTGAGATCTCACAAACATGTTCAACCCCGCCGCATTTTTGCGCCTGTCCCAAGTCAGGAGCCTCTGGCCTTTGTTAGTCTTGTAATATTTTTATATTAGTTTCTTGTGTACAATTTGGAAATTAGTATGGCGTTCATTATCACTGAACTAGTATATATTTGTTTAGGGGCCAGCTGAAGGACGCATCCGGTGCGGGAATTTCTCGCTTCATTGAAGACCTGTTGGTGACCTTCTGCTGTTGTTTTTTTATTTGGTCGGCTTGTTGTCTCTTTGACACATTCCCCATTTCCATTCTCAATTTTATTTCTTTTTTTATTAGCTTTGGAGTTCTGTATCTTTAACTATTGCGATATTCAATTGGAAAATTTAGCAGGTTCATAAAATTAAAGTTTTTGAGACTGAAGATACCATTTAAATCCATTTTCTTTAATTAATCATTATTTCAGTCGTTACCCTCCAAGATTAAACTATACCAACATCCTTATGATTCATCAATATTACGCTGGTTTTTTTTATAGTGATTAAGATTATAACACATAATTGCACCTTATGTAAGAATCCTGGGTTTTGATTGGTTGATAGCCAGAGTATTTTTCACCAATTTACTGTTATCAAATGAATATCGTTCATTTTAAACGCCGCCGGGGTATTTGCTAAAAGGATATGCCTTTTACCCTCTCTGTCGTGGGATTTGCCAAAAAATACTATATCCGACTGGACGTTTGTAACGTCACGATCACCAATGCGTTTAAGTACATTAACATTCGGTGTAATTAAACAGATATGTCATGTTCCTCAGGGGTATTTGCGAAAAATACCAGTCTTGAGTATGAATTTCGCTCGCCTTACGATTCGTGAAATTCAACTTTCTCTCGAATAGTATTTTTCGCAAATACCCCTCCTTATCATGATATAGCTTTTCAATATTTACTGCAAAGCTTACCTTAGCTGTATTTGGCAAAACGTTTAGGAATTTTGGTCCTCAAAGCTCTTCAACTTCTTACTATTTTGGACATTTTTAACTCTTTTTGGATTCGAGCGTCACTGATGGGTCTTTTGTAGACGAAAGGCGCGTCTGGCGTATATACAAAATTTAGTCCTTGTATCTATGATGAGTTTATTTACTATGTATTTCTATATGAAAATAAAATAATCAACTAATTGTCGTTCTATTTCATTTCACAGAGTATTTTCCAGTCAATAATTTAATATACTATTACCTCTGTCAATAGTTTTATTATCACATTTCCCGTACTTTGTCAATACTTATATTTCGTTGGACAATAATGACGTCATTTACTATGGTGTTAAGAATTGTGCACTTGACAACTTCAAACAGTATAATATGGTTGTGTTCGTTGTTATTTCAAATTGATATATCACTTACTAGAAGCAATTCAAAAAGAGAAAGAATATCTTCGCGACACTTTTTTAAACGATCTAAATTACATTAAATGTCTGTTGTCGTCTTTACAAACTGTATTTTCATTTGATGTAGAATACTTTAGCTAGATTTTGATAGCTGTATCACAGAAATGTTCAAACAAGTACTCCTGGTCTTGATTGGAAAAATGAAAAAAAAAATACAAATAAAACAAAATCTAGAAAAAAAATTGTTCATCTTGTGCATTTTTATGTGACATTTTAACCTTTTATAAATTTTTAGAATGGAAATGGGGAATGTGTCAAAGTTACCATAGAGCAGGCAAAATGTATGTTTGTTTTGTTCAAACATCTTTGTAATCGTTGTGGAGTTTAATGCGACTGTCACACACAAGTGAGAGGCTTAGCTAGGTATAAAACTAGGAATTATCCAATATTTTCTTAGAAAATGCCTTTTCAAAGTCAGGAATATGACAGTTGTTATTCATCCGTTTGATGTGTTTGAGCTTTTGTTTTTGTAATTTGATAAGGGACTTTTTGTATTGAATGTTACTTGGAGATTTGTTTTTCATTTTACTTCTTTTTGTACATGTCATAGTTACAATTAGCTTATTAGAATCGTTTACTTTTATCTATTTTTTTTGTCGTCTCTTTAATCATGTGTAAACTAAGATTCCTGATAACTGCGTAAATACTTTGACAACCGGAATATAAAATTTTTTAGAGGTTCATTTAGGGGTTTAGCTGGGTACAAAATGTATTAACCGGATTAAACCTACTGTCTTCTCCGGATAATGCCTGAAACAAGTCAGGAATATAACAGTTTTTCATTCGTTCCGTTGCCTAAATGTTCGATTAGTCAGTTTTTTTAGAATATGTCGGTTTTTTTAATTTACCCCGGAGTTTTTTTTCATATATTTAAATAATAACAACATTATTTTATAGTACCTAAGTACATAAAATTTCAAAAGGTCTAATGTGTGTGTCGGGTTTGTGTAATTGAAATTACATAAACGGTACAACTTTTACGGCAACATTTGTGCGCCTCAACGGTCGGTTTTTCCACTAAAACTGAATATATGTACTAATAAGTCAAACACTCATAACCAGGAGTGAAATCAGGTGCTCCCAGTGACAGGTTCTGTGCCAGATTTGGCACCCGTATTGTTGATCGTTTAATTACAATAAGTCTAATTATGGTCTTATTGAATGATAAGAAAAGGGAATTACGGTTACGACAATTCGTACATCGTTGTTGTCAACTTCTAGATTTTAGTGAGAGAAAAAAAATACAAAATTAATATCCTACCTTTCTAAACTGATGTATTCAAATCACAAGGAGAAACTTACCGCTTACAGATTGATTTGTTAGTGGTCTAAGATAGAAGATTTTAAACTTGCTATCCAATATTGTTTAAAAGTGTGAATGGAAGTGTGAATAAATCTTCTCACCAAACATTTGTTAAGCACGTTGACAAACTATCCTTTTTTTTATTTTAAACAAATTATCACAATCTTTAAAACTGCTATAATAAGGAAGTACATTGGGTTTTAACTAGGTTTTCCGTTGATTACTCGAATGCATCAATTATATCTTTTTTTTAAACAAACAAAGTATCTTAATTTACTCAATTTCTACATGTGTATTATGTGTATTGTCAGTTTTTGGTTAGTTTATATTTCGTTTAAAATTGTATTATACATTTTATATAAATAAAGGCAACAGTAGTATACCGCTGTTCAAAACTCATAAATCCATGGACAAAAAAAAATCGGGGTAACAAACTAAAACCAAGGGAAACGCATGAAATATAAGAGGAGAACAACGACATACCACTAAACTGTAAAACACACAGAAACGGACTGCGCATCAGACATAATCCCACGAGAATAACAAATATAACATCAAAACCATCAAAACAACATCAAGTACCGTGACACGTCTTATCGCAATGGGAATTAACACTCAAAAATAAGAGAAAACAAACGACGCAACGTTAAAATGTAAGACACACAGAAACGAACTATAATATAACAATGGTCATATTCTTGACTTGGTACAGGACATTTTTAAAGGAAAAAATGGTGGGTTGAACCTGGTTTTGTGGCATGCCAAACCTCGCACTTTTATGGCCAATTGAAATCTAACATCAAAATGACAACACAACACCACAGGACTACAATATAAAAAAATTGGAGAACACAATTGACAAAGAATCACACGAACAACAGCCAACAAAAGGCAACAAGTTCAAAAAAAAATTACGCCAGAAGTGTACACAAGACCTACTAGTGACGCCAAGTGACGTCATATTTGAAACTGTAAAAAATGACAAAAAATGACGTCATTTGAATTTGTAAAACAGATCATCAAAAAATGAAAAATGACGTCACATTAGAATGCATAAGATAGAATTAGGATTGATTTAAGATTATATTTGAACTAAATACTGATATTGCATTCAATAACAATGCACATTTCAATACTTAATAATAGCAAACTAAGGAATTAACTATACTATAAAGCTATGTTTGTTTTGTTTTCAATCTAACTTTAAACGTAAAATGGTGTACTGATTACGTTGAACAAAACCAAATCTAATAGATGAAGGCGGTGATTAATTTTCTTAACCATAACACATAAATATAAATCATTATTTAATACATCATTTAACATTAGCACATTGCATCTGTTGCATGACCTACAATTTTTGCGTTTGATTTTAATTGTTTCTCTGTAGTTTTACTGAAATTATAGATAAAGATTAATATATCTATCTATTTAGTATCCATCGGTAGTACCGAGTATCGAATACCAAAATGATACTCGCATAGTCGGTTATATGTTATGACACTATTCTCTTCTTTTAGTGAATTGTAGGTTTTTTTGTGTTTTTCTTCTTCTCTTTTTTTTGTCGCCTCTCCCAGAATTCCATAGAAAACTCGATAATAATATATATAAATATTTGCACAATATTGTGAATTCAAATGCTCCCAACAGCTTGTTTTTTTTAAATACTTCACAACCGTATTCAATGGCTATTCATACTGGTTTCTTTTTATCTGATCACATCTCTGTAAAGGAGTAGGTCCGATAAGGGCCGATTTTGGCCTCAAATTTCAGGTTCGCCTAATGAAATATTTTTGACACTTTTTAAACACTTAAGTGTCTATTTCAATTGATTCAATTAGTTCATGTGAAAGATTTTAACTGATTAAGTAATGAAAAACTCTGCAATTCAAGCTTAAATATGAAAAATCTATCAAATATACCAAAAAAAACTTTTCAAATGTTTTTTGTCAAAAATGAAAATGGCCGCATCCGTCTTCATCTTCAACCTTCATATATGTTATGTATTATCATCAAATACAACTTACATTTCAATATTATAAATGAACACGAATGCGGCCACTTTCATTTAAGACGAAAACCGTCTAAAATTTATCTTAAATGCTAAAATTGTGAAGATTTCAGTTATTTAGCATGACTTAATGATGTTAGTACACAATGTACCCAATATATGTGCATTGTATTGTCAAAAACAGCACATATTTGTGTAGCAGAAGCATTCTACTTTCCAATAAATAGCTAAAGGATTACATTTTCACAAATTTGTAAAACTGCTATATTTTGGGGCCAAAAAGGGGTCTTACTGAACATAATCCTTTGTCCTTTTTCCATTTTTCGCCTCTCTAAAATACAAAATTATCTTGTAATACATATTTTTGTATATAATCAGTATCTGGATCCTTCATCACTGTATTGGATACCTAAACTACATAAGTGTCATTACAAACAACGGTATATTGCTTGGTCTTCCAAGTGCTCCACGAAACCTCTTTCTAAATTATTAACATCTATTTTATCAGCAATCAAAGACGGGCTTCAAAGTTATTGTGAAACTGCCTATTCTAGAGGTGGCATGCATCAGATGTGGATACTTAAAAATTCCAAAGATCTTTTAGAGTACATACAATCTAACTCTCTTTCATCTAGTAACTGTATTAAAACATTTGACTTTTCTACTCTTTACACAATGATTCCACAAGTCAAACAAATGACAAATTGAAAGAGTTAGTATTGCTTTGCTTCATAAAAAAGAATGGCCGACGTAAATACAAGTATCTTGTCTTCGGGCGGGATTAAAATCATAATCTTTCAGTCAGTTTAATTGAAGTCTGGAGCAGGCATGTCAGTTAACTACTAGTAGTCTGTTGTTATTTATGTATTATTGTCATTTTGTTTATTTTCTTTGGTTACATCTTCTGACCTCAGACTCGGACTTCTCTTGAACTGAATTTTAATGTGCGTATTGTTATGCTTTTACTTTTCTACATTGGTTAGAGGTATAGGGGAGGGTTAAGATCTCACAAACATGTTTAACCCCGCCGCATTTTTGCGCCTGTCCTAAGTCAGGAGCCTCTGGCCTTTGTTAGTCTTGTACTATTTTAATTTTAGTTTCTTGTGTACATTTGGAAATTAGTATGGCGTTCATTATCACTGAACTAGTATATATTTGTTTAGGGGCCAGCTGAAGGACGCCTCCGGATGCGGGAATTTCTCGCTACATGGAAGACCTGTTGGTGACCTTCTGCTGTTGTTTTTTATTTGGTCGGGTTGTTGTCTCTTTGACACATTCCCCATTTCCATGTCAATTTTATTAATCCTACTTTGTAAAGGATCACTCTGGTTCAAACAAAAAATTCTCTGAAACTGATATTATCAAGATGCTTGATTTCTTAATTGACAACATGTTTGTTACGTTCGGAGGACATGTTTTTCAACAGACTGTCGGCATTCCAATGGAAACAATTGACAAATTGAGGGTCGGTTGAAAACAAAACTTTACAACAAAAGTGATGATTTCAGATTTCCAATTGTGAACTTTCCATTCCAGCAGCAGCTGCAAACGGGGTATATATGTCCCAATATGCTTGCATTTCCTATCATGATTTTCTTGATAGAGGGTTGCTGCTCTTAAGGAAGCTATTTAACCAAGAGTTCCAAATGGTGAAGTTGAGATCATCCCTTCGTAAATTTTACGGATGCCAATACGAGTTGGTTGACCGTTATGGAATAACCGTTTCACAAATGATATCGGATATGTTCCTTACGTCGGAACTACAATCCCCTTCCCTTTCATGAATGTGACCTACCTAATTAGACTATTTACCGGATTTGTTACCACATAAGCAACACGACGAGTGCCACATGTGGAGCCAGATCTGCTTACCCTTCCGGAGCAACTGAGATCACCCCTTGTTTTTGGTGGGGTTCGTGTTTAATCTTTAGTTTTCTATGTTGTGTCTTGTGTACTATTGTTTGTTTGTCTTTGTCATTTTAAGCCATGGCGTTGTCAGTTTTTTTTTTAGATTGATGAGTTTTGAATGTCCCTTTGGTATCTTTCGTCCCTCTTTTACAAATAACATTTACGTCGCGTTAATATACAAACAAGTTACTTATCTAGTCTGGAAAAAGCAAAATGACAAAATTACAAAACTCCAAGAAAAATTTAAAACGGAAATCAAAGTCCCCTTTCTAATGATAAAATCGAAATCAAACGCTAAAACACATAGATCAAATTATCTATTCATGTACCAACAGTGCGACTGGCATTTGAAAGTGGTAGTTTGTTCACTTGAAATTAATTTCATTTAAAATTTATTTTTAACAACAAAAACATATCGTCAGAGAATTTTGATCTTTCCAAATGTCATGGTATGTACACTTATATAAACTGACAGTTCAGTAATAGTACTCTTGTACTGATTTGATTTATGTAAAAAAATATCTATTTATGAATTCAGAAAAATAGTAAAAAAATAAAAATACCAAATCCGGAGAAAAATCAAAACTGAAAGTCCGTATTCAAGTGGCAATATCATAGGGTTAGATACTTCCAGCGAATGGATATCAACTTGATAGAAATGCAGATTCTTGATGGAAATAAATCTTGGATGATTTTGGCTATTTTTTATTCCTCCTTTTCTATCAAATAGCTTCTCAAATGTTTTTATTCTTATATATCAGTACCTTTCAAATATTCAGTATAATGCATTCCTGTTGAAGACATATCATTAATAGAGCAACAGACTCGAGAATGTTATAAAGGATTGCATTTCTGTACATATTGACAATGCAATTTCCCATAGGAAATCCTTTTACGGCCAATACTATACCACTTTTACTAAGAAGCTTTGAAAAAATCTTATCCTAGAATTGAAAGTTCTTATGCACTACAATTTATTTCAAAGGTCAAAATATAGGACTGTGTGGCATATTTTCAACGTTTATATGCTTTGAACATTTTAGAGTTTAAACTAACACAATTTTTCTTAACTACCCCTACCTCGAATTAAAGGTTACAACATATTTCAATGTAAACAATTTGCACATGTATATTTACTGTTAACATTCCTAAGTTATGTATCTATGGTATGAATCACGGAGGGCATAACTGGGAACTAGTATGTAAACAAAATTAATTTTCTATAAATATTCTAGATCTCTCAAAAAGAGGCGTGGTTTGAGAAACAGCTGTTTTTACAAAGTGCAACTTAAGTCTTATTTTATTTTTTTTGATTCATTTAATATGACTTTCCAAATTCGACAGAGGATTTTTTTTATATATATGAATTGTTAATTATAATATGAAAAAAGTGTTTTACATTGTCTTATCGGGGCCTTTTATAGCTGACTATGCGGTATGGGCTTTGATCATTGTTGAAGACCGTACAGTGACCTATAGTTGTAAATGTCTGTGTCATTTTGGTCTTTTTTTGGATAGTTGTCTCATTGGCAATCATACCACATCTTCTTTTTTATATTTTTGCCAACAATAGAAATCATGGGTCCTTCACAACTAACCTGTACATATTCTTGGAAATGGTGGAGTTTTCATTATGAAAATGTTGCCACGCTTGGATGATTATTTCAATTATTTCACGACTTGCATAGCCCAGTGTATGTAAAGTGTGGATCCTAAAATATCATTTTTACTGTATATGCCATAAATGTCTAATGTAGGATGATAAATAAACAGACGATCTTTTTTTAATTTTTGAAGAAAATGAAGAAAATGAGTTAAAATGTATATGTTCAGAAATACATATTACTAATAAGACAAAGTAAGAGATGCGAGCGGGGTTTTATCGCGCCTAAGCCATCCAGCTGTAAAATATATACCAAAATAGGTGAATATTTAGGACATTTCACGAACAGATCGTGCAGGTGCTTCATAACTAACAGATAAGATGTTGTTGCAGTAAAAAATATTCATTTTAATACAAATATTAAAGTTGTATAACGTAGAATATGTTTTGTCATTCAGTTTCTTCATATTTAACTAAATTCCACTATGATGAGTTCGTAATGCTAGTCATGTTTACTGTCGAATAATGATACTATTCTTTCATTTTCACTGTGGAGCGAATCATTAGTATTGTATATGCGGTGCATTTTCACTGTATATTTTTTTTTATCTATTACAGCTTATTTCTTTAAGCATGTAGAGCAAGACTTTAGTTGATTTGCTTGCTTTTTTTATTGGATAATCACTATAACACCCAATTTAATTCAAATATTAAAAATACAGGTTAAACTATGCCTATTCATGTTGTTTAAAAATGTCAATCTTATTAACAAAGTTTGTATAAACAATTATACAAACAAAGCAAGCAAGCCAACCAAAGTTTTGCTTTACATGCATTATGAAATTAGCTGTAAAGCCTTAATTTAGCCGACTTGCTCAAACAATAGATAAAATAAGAGAAAGATTTGATAAAATTTAACTTACGGAGGAAAGTTTGGTTTTAAAACACTCTAATAAATTCAATAGAAATAACATTTATTTCAAATGTATTCCATTTAGTTTCTTATAAAGCGTATAGGGATCTTTATCCTTATTTTTTTTATCCATTTCAATGACACTTCACCCCTTATTACGTACATCTTGATATAGATTACACCTTTGTTTTCCCGTTTAAAAGGTTTTACACTGGAGCCCTTTATAACTTCCTGTTCGGTGTGAGCCAAGACTCCATGTTGAAGACCGTATTATGACGTATAATAGTCTACTTTTATAAATTGTGACTCGGATGGAGAATTGTCTCATTGTCACATACGACATCTATATATGGCTCAAAACGAAACGAGACGGGATAAAAAGGGATAAAAAAATTCACGCTACTTTTTTAATATACTTATAATGGGCTTAATATGAGTCAAAATAGAGTAAAATAGTGGGTCGCATTTGGGTATAAGCGTCACGCCGGATTGCCGATTTTTTGCAAGCGTGACAGGTGAAAGTCAAATGATTGTGTAGTGAAAAACGGGAAATGACGTCTAGCGGGACACGGATAATTACAAAAAAATAAAACTGCATAGTATAAGCGGCATACGGGAATCTGACAAAATAATAAGCGGAATACGGGAATCTGCCAAAACAGTAAGCGGGATCCGGGATCAGAACCCCCCCAATGAGACCCCAGAATAAGATATTTTTGTATATTCATCCTATTGTTACAGTCATGCCTTCAATAACAAATGTATCCGATGCATGCATTTTTTATTTATTTTTTGGTCCCTTTTTCAATTTTGTGGGATCCAAATTTATAGACAAAAGTCCTTTAATATAAATATTTGGAATTCGTTGACATGCTGAATCTAACCGTGTATCTAGTTTGGGGATTTTTTGCCTAATTGCTGAAATAGCCCACATAGAGTTCCAAAAGGTCTAAAATCAACAAAAATGAATTGTAGCATGCATATAGTGATTCCCTATATAAGTTAAAATCAAGGAGAAACGTAATCTGAATAATACAATATGACATTTTGAGAATCGCTTTTGTTACAAGTTTGAAAAGCTATATATTTGATGAAGAATGAATGAGGAGTTTGTATTTCAATTTGAAAATACATGTATCATAAATCCTAAAGTCATCAACTAAGTTTTTTTTCATTTGTTGCAAGTGCATGTATCACATAATTCTACAAAAAAATTCCTCGCATCTTTGAAAATTCTACATTAATAATGACTGCACTAACAGTGATAATTCATCGCATCTATAGTTAAAATGGATCGCTTTCAATAATCGACATGCTATATTATGATGCTTTTATAACACTTATTTGAACTTTAATGCTATGTTTGTATATTATAACGACATATCACAATGAAAATATGTAAAAAACTTAACTTAAAATCCTTTAACTTGATATTTTCAAAACGTAAACAAATACAGTTTTCCCATGATCCTTTATTCTACAATAGACATACCCGCATATAACAGTAAAAATGAACTAGCTGGATTCGCACTTTATATACACTGATAGCCTCTTAAAAAGTTTTTTTTAACATTTAACGACTGTTACAACCTCTGACAATGCACATTTAGCAACTATGAAAACTGTGACAAAGTTCTAACGAAATTAATATTGTGGCAATTATGTCATGACTGCGTCATCGTCTGAAATGGTGCTAAACATTATAATCATCTGCACCAGTCATTGAAAAGTTCGGACAATTATTATACAACTACAACGCGGTTTGAAAAGACTGTTATATATGTCATGAAACAATAAAAGCTATGTTTACCTTTTTTGTTCTGCGTCATCGCCTGAAATTGGGACACATATTCTTATCATCTGCATCGTCTTTTGAAATGTTAAAAAAAAGCATTATACAACTGCGACGATTTTTGAAAAGACTGTCACATATCTCAACAAATACTAATAATTTAATTTTGGATGTAACACGTCTTCTGATTGGCTGACGTTATTTTGTTATAAGCTCATATACATAATTTAGTCATGTGACCGTGACGTCATAAACGTTTTTTCATTGTTTTCTACGGTTTAAAATGGAATTTAGAATTAAATTATAAGAAATGAATGAAATATTTTTTCTGTTCATTCGAAATAACATAAAAAATTTGGTGCGCACAGTTAAATAACCAGCTACGCGCGTTATTCAGTGTGCACCAAATTTTTTATGCTATTTCTTCATAGACAGAAAAAATATTACAGTCATTCCTTAAGTAATAAAGGCTTTGCTTACCTTTTTTGTCCATATGTCCTTTGATCGAGTTAAGCCATTTCAATTGATGTTATAGTGTATTTTTCTTAGTTTGGGATGTTACATTATTATTTCAGGTAAGGGTAAAGTTTGACACCTATTGAAACTTTTAAACCCGCTGCATTTGTTTGCACTTGTCTCAGGTTAAGAACCTGTTGTATAGTGGATGTCATTTGTTGACGAAGTTTTTGGTGGGGTTCGTGTTGCTTATTCTTTAGTTTTCGATGTTGTGTCATGTGTACTATTGTTTGTCTGTTTGTCTTTTTTCATTTCTAGCCTTTGCATTGTCAGTTTATTTTCGATTTACGAGATTGACTGTCCCTTTGGTATCTTTCGTCCTTCTTTCATAAGTGTTTCTCGTATTTTATAAAGATTTGACCATTTGTTTTCCAGGTCGGATTGTTTACCACTAGTCGTTGTAAGGTTCTTTATAGCTTTCTGTATGATGTGAACCAAGACTCCGTGCTGACGGCAATATTATGACCTGTTATTGTTAACTTTTTATGCACTGTGACGTCATCGTGACTTGTTTCATTGACACTGACACTGTCTCCTTCCACATCTTTCGGTTCGTTTCGTCTACACGATTCATCAGTGGTGCTCAGCTATGAGATGTTATCGGGTAAAATGATATACGATTTGGAGAACATTATGAAAGGTTTTGCTATAATATATGCAGCTAAGGTCCTCTAATCCATGGGTAGAAATATTTATGACAAATAGTTTTTGACTGTGACAATGCAAGTATTCACTACCATATTACGCAAATGACTGTGAAAAGGTTCGGACAGACATTTAACTGCATAACTAACTAACATGATAAATAAGAGCAACTGTCACAACCCTCACAATTATCAACAGTTTATTTTTACAACGAATTTTAGTCCAAAAATGTATTTTAAACAACAATAACGTATCTTCAGAGAATTTTGATCTTTCCAAATGTCATAGTATGTATACTTATATAAACTGTCAGTTCAGTAAAAGTACTCTAGTACTGATATGATTCATGAAGAAATGTCTATTTAAAAATTCAGAGAAAAAAGTTTTTAAAAAAAATACCTAACTCCGGAGAAAATTAAAAAGGAAAGTCCGTTTTTAAGTGGCAATATCAAAAGCAAACGCACATCCAACGAATAGATAACAACTTATTCTAATGCAATTTGTATGTAACAATTTTTTTCATTGGCTATAAGTTGCCGTCAAATCCACAGTTGACTAGGCGTAACTAAGGATGGACCCGCCATTTTGAATTGTCGAATCAACAAATGTTCGAGTACTACTATATAATCGGAAATAAAACAACACCTACCTCGAATTCGTCGTTTTCATGTAATTTTATCCGAATTTGAATCGTACAGGTAACGTAATAATCTCTAGTTTGTAAGTTTACATTCGTATGACGTCACGTTTAGCAATGAAGTTTTATCGTATTATTTCTTTTTGTAATGCATTAGAATCGGAATAACAGTACTGTAGTTGAAGAGTTGCCACCGTCAATTTTGGTTTGACGGTCGCAAATCTCCGTTTTATTGTCTCCGCTACGCGTCGCCAGTAAACGTAGCTATGTTTACCTTTTTTGTGTACATGTATATTCCCTTTGATGAGGTTAAGCCATTTCAATTGATTTTGATAGTGTTTTTTTTTATGTTTTTTATGTTACACTGCTTTATCGGGTTAGAGTGAAGCTTGGAACCTATTGAAACTTTTAAACCCGCTGCATTTGGTTGCTCTTGTCCTAGGTTAGGTACTTGTTGTACATTGATTGTTATATTAGAGTTCATGAGCGTTTCTCGTTTTTATAAAAATTATACCATTGGTTTTCCAGGTAGGATTGTTATCCATTAGTCATTTTGGGACTCTTTAAAGCATTCTGTTTAATGTGAACAAAGACTCTGTGCTGATATATTTGATAAATTTCATATTTTGACCGATAATTGTTAACTTTTTATACATTGTGACTTCGATCGAGATTTGTTTCATTGACACTCCTTCAACATCTTTCTGTTCGCTCCGTCTACACGATTCATCAGTGGCGCACAGCTAAAAGATGTTATCAGTTAAAATGATATACGAAATTTAAGAACATTGAGGGCCTCTATTTTCGAAAGGTTTCGCTAAAAGCACCTAGGTCCTCTGATCCATGGGTAGAAATATTAATGACAAATAGTGTTTGACTGTGAAAATGCAAGTATTCAATACTATATTACGCAAATGACTGTCACAAGGTTCGGGGTTCGTGTTGTTTAATCTTTAGTTTTCTTTGTTGTGTCATGTGTACTATTGTTTGTCTGTATATCTTTTTCATTTTTAGCCATGGCGTTGTCAGGTTTTTTTCGTCACTCTTTTCGGAAAGACATTTTACTGAACAACTAACAAACATGACAAAAGCAACTGTCACAATCCTCACAGTTATCAACAGTTTAATTAGACAATGAATTTTAGTCGCGCACAGACATAGACAGTCACCAAATGATTGTTAGTGTATAAGTTATTTTATTCATTATGAATTAAACAAATTACAATATATACTCATATTTAAAACATGTAGAAATAGAATTCAGATTGACTGTTATCAGAATAAACATTTGTTTTGTTATTGGTAGAGTGTTGGTCTATGTAAATGCTAGTGGCCGGCGAGGGTATGAACTTATATGTACTACCTTTAAAATGTTCACTTGATTTACATTTATAGTTGCAAATAGTTAAAATCTTTCAAAATACTAACATTACTATCCAAGACACCATCTACGGGTGTCATATCTGAAGCAGGATCTGCTTACCATTTCATAGAATCTGAGATCATCCCAAATGTTTTTGGTGTTCATGTTGCTCAATCTTTATTGATATATGTTGTGTTTTGTATACTACATGCACTACTGTTTGTCTTTTTATCGTATTTTTTTTTCTATTACAGTACATACGTTTGTTTTTGACTTATGGGTTGTTATATTCCTCTCGTATATTGCGGTTCTTTTTGCCAAGAACATTTTCGATTAAACTCAATATTCCCAATCATGGTGATAAAATATCATCCTTTATTTCTACTCCTTATATCAAACGTAATTAAATATGCCAGTTACATCTATTACAATAAGCAAGACTTCTTCAATGCATTCCGAGCTAAAAAAAAATCGTTATAACAGTCAATGTGTAAACTTTTAGGGTTAACAAGGAAGACATTCAAGGTTTAATATCTTTTCTGACTGCACATGCATTCATTTTTCATTTAAACGAAACAGTAATGATTGAATATCAAATAACTATTTCTGTGTATTTGAAATACGATGGCATCATAATGTCGTTCAAGCATTTTGTACAATTTTGTTTTTTTTCTAACCATTTTTTATATATTGGCGGTAATCAACGCAACAGTTCCGGAAGAAAAAAGAAAATAACGAGATGCTTAATTTAAGAATACAGAAATTAAGCTAGTTAACCCCGCCACTAGTACGATAACTGTGTATCATTCTATTAAATTGACAAAATTGGTAGGCAACCTAAACAGACATAAAAGATAAATGTAACACCAATTCTGATCAATCAATGTGTTTGTAGATAGCAGATGTTTTTGTGTTCTTTCAAATTGTTCCTTTTAAAATTGTTATACGATGATGACTAATGTACCCATATTTTGACAATTTTATTTATTGTGTCTGTTTATTTAACGCATCAATGTAAATATAACGGAATTTGATGAGACTGTCATTAAAGTGAGAGGGTTAGCGCTGTAGAACCAGGTTTAATCCACCATTTTCTACATTTGAAAATGCCTGTACCAAGTCAGGAATATGACAGTTCTTGTCCATTCGTTTTTGATGCGTTTTGCTTTTTGATTTTGCCATGTGATTGTGGACTTTCCGAATTGATTTTCCTTAAGTTCAATATTTTTGTGATTTTACTTTTTATATTGTGTAAATATATATTTCAATCTGACAGTTGTTGTCCGTTCGTTTTTGATGTGTTTTGTCATTTGATTTCGCCATGTTATAAGGGACTTTCCGATTTGATATTCCCCTGAGTTCAGTATTTTTGTGATTTTACTTTTTGATTAAAATTATTCTGACTTATGATTCAAACAACATAAAACAAATCTAATAAAGACCATGATTTAATAGATTAAGGACATCAGCAAAAAACTTTTGTTGTTGATAGTTTATTGACAAAAACGTCCATAACAAAAGTAATTTCCGACATTGCATGCACTCAAATAGACATTTAACGGACGAATTATGTGGTATAAAAAGGGCCAAAATCTTTAAATAAAATTGATTTAACACAACTAAAGTTACGAGCTGATGCTTCAAATATAAATGAAATGACGCATTATTAAGTATTTTCGCAACTCTTGTTCTTTGATATTTTTCAGCTATTCTTCATCTTTTAGTTTTATCCACAAATAGTGCCATTAAAAATGTATTGCCATAAACCTCTGCTTTTCTTTTTTCGATTTTTTTTAAATATATAGTTTAATAGCCTGATTTGAAAGTCTAATGAAATTCATATTATTTTAAATAGGTTTTTAAATTAAAAAAAAAGGCGCCTATTTTTAATATATGAAAAATCTTAAGACAATAATTTCCCACCAGTTTTTCAATTGCTTCTTTCTAAACAAAAATCTAGGACACAGATCCTTCATTGTATTCTGTTTTTTAATTTTTAATATCGTTTCTTTTTTATATATATTATCAATTTATACAACTCGATTGAGGGAGCATAAACTACCAGATATTTTGTCCAAATAAGATCAGAAACATCGCAAATGAATTATTCCTTTGAGAGTGTTGGTTCGTCTCATTGAATTTGTATTCATATGACCTATAATTTAACCCATAAGCTGGAAATGGGTTACGCACATAAATGTGTGAATTTTTTAAGCAAGCAAAATGATATCAACTTTGGAAGTGAAACAAAGATGAAGCATTAGTCGACTGAATCGATCAACAAAAAATCATTCTTACACACGTATAAACGATGATAAACATCTTTTTTTAAACTATAATATAAAATCAAACAGACCTAATGATGATAAACATACTTTTTTAAATACAATATAAAATCAAACAGACAGGGCAAAATTCAATTGCACGTAAGCGCTATCTCTTTATAATCATGTTTATGTAAATATCTGGTTTACATGACCGTCGGCAGTCCTCGGATGTAATCTCTCTCGATTGATTATTAGATGACGTGTAGGCAAAAATATACTAGAAATTATGTTACATATTATCAAGTCCATGCATTGTTAATTGTTTATTTTAGACCTTTTTACAATTTTTATATACGTTTTTATAGAAGATACTTCGAGTTTGAGAATTTGATCCAAATCGGTGATGATCAAATTGACATCTTATATACCTTTAAAAGTCTTTTAATTTTAAAACAGAGAAGCAAACATCCTTAAGTATGTTTTTTTAGTCAAATATAGTCCTAAAAAATATATTTCGTTAAGAGTTTTCTACAGTTAGGTTTAGATGTTAGGTAACATGACAATCGTTTTACATAAATGAAATATGGTATTGTCTGCTCTACACAATAACTGTTGTAGCAAGAACCGTTCATTTAAAGCTGAGATTGCGTAATATGTTAAGCCTTTGATTGGTAAGCCGACAATCCAACATACCTAGATGGTTAGAAGAATTCCATTAAATTTATGTTGGTCACTATCGAATTAGATGTCACCAAAGGTAACATTTTTGGAACCATCAGATTTTTTAAAACCATTCTCTGTCTCAAACGTGTCTGCAATATCCACCGAGGGTTTCCGAATATTCTGCGAGAGAGAAATTTCCCTTCGATTATCATAAATATCAGATTTATCTACAGTGTATACAGCAACTGTAGAATGAACATCTGATATCATAAGGGTACCAGTTTCGTCAATTTTCGTGGTTTTCTTTTTGATAAGTGAACATTTTCTATCATCACGCTGCTTGGAGCTGTTGCCCTGTTTTGTTTCCAAATGATTCGCACTAACTCGTTCGTCTATTGTGTTAACGTTTGTTACTGCTGGTTGCTCAATATTTTCACAAGCATGTACTCTGTTCCTCGATTTGAAACAGGGATATACATTCAACATATGTTCTCGGAAGATTTTGTTCTTGCTTAAGTAGACGAATGGTGTGAAGATTCCCGCAATTTTTGTAATCATGGCCGGTATTGCCATGGCAATTGGGTCCATTTCAGAATTCTTACTCAATACTTGCCACAGAAGTACAATCGTGTATGGTGTGTAGCATATCAAGAAAAAACATACAAAACAAATAAACATATATAGGTAAAATAACATTAATTATATGGTGTGTAGCATATCAAGAAAAAACCTACAAAACAAATAAACATATACAGGTAAAATAGCATTAATTATATGGTGTGTAGCATATCAAGAAAAAACCTACAAAACAAATAAACATATACAGGTAAAATAACATTAATTATATGGTGTGTAGCATATCAAGAAAAAACCTACAAAACAAATAAAAATATACAGGTAAAATAACATTAATTATATGGTGTGTAGCATATCAAGAAAAAACATACAAAACAAATAAACATATATAGGTAAAATAACATTAATTATATGGTGTGTAGCATATCAAGAAGAAACCTACAAAACAAATACACATATACAGGTAAAATAACATTAATTATATGGTGTGTAACATATCAAGAAGAAACCTACAAAACAAATAAACATATACAGGTAAAATAACATTGATGATATGTTTCAATTTAATATCTTATTTTGATTGGATAACCGCTCTTCCGCTTCATTCTACAGTTAACATTCATTCAAAATGAAATGCAACATTTGTGATGCAAGCTCCTACAATATAAAAGTGCAAGATAAAAAAAAAGAAAAGATGATAAAAATCGTGTTTTCATGATCCTAGCAAAACAAATGTAATTGTAAGTATTGAATGATTCTTTAAGTGATTGTATATGTTTGCAAAAGCGTCTACTTTGCGCACCTTTTTCATACAAAATGTGCTTTTGTCAAAGCTTTAACACCCTAATAAATCTACTAAAAGAAGCATTCAATCCTTATTTAATGTAAAACAGCAATAATGTGTAATGAGCTGCGTTGGAAAGAATTCAACCATATGCAAATGAAAATCAATACATATGTTATACTGTTTTTGAAATCTGTACGAAAATATAAAAAAGATGATTTGGTATGATTGCCAATGAGACAACTATCCACAAAAGACCAAAATGACACAAACATTAACAACTATGGGTCACCGTACGGCCTTCAACAATACACAAAGCCCATACCGCATAGTCAGCTATAAAAGCCTACCTGTTGGAAAGTTTAGTATCTTTGAAATTCCTACAACATAGACCAAAATTCTTATTCATATTTATAAATAAATGTTCCAATATCAATCGAAGACTTATACATGTATATGTACACTTGCATAAGTTTGATTTATATCTAACGTAGCTCATATTTACAAAGGTAGAATGTAGACTAGAATAGTTTAGCTTACTTTTAATACAAATAACAGCGGATATATTTTCTAAACAAAATATCATTATAAACAATAATTTGGTGCTTTATATTTTATGATTTTTTATAGAGTACAACACATGTTTAACAAAGTCAGTAGACAATAAGAAATAATTAAGGATGTACTTAGGTAAGGTTTTGGAATAAGTGTCAAATATTCGGACTCCTTTGTGTATTTTCCATACGATACAAGGTAAAATAGTTTGCCCAATAACCCCTATTTATCTTTAAACATAAGACTAAATAGCTCATAAAAGGTCATTTGACAAAATTTGAGCAGATTCTTGATTTTCTTTCTTTTGATTTGAGTTCCATCAATATTATTAACTTATTTAGATCCTTATCCTTAAAATATCAATTTTAAATTCTTGATTTATCTAACTTTACCTTAAAGTCTATTCTGGATATAAGACTATTCTCGTAAACATTTTGTTTACATCTTTGGATTTCATTTTTTAATAGAACGTTCCTTACATGTATGAACATCTTTCCAGAAAGTGGTTATTTCAAATTCTGATCGTAATCATGAAGAATATATGGTTTAAGAATGTTCGCTTCGTTTAATCTAAATAACAAGCTTTTTAAAAGATGGTTATAAATTGATATAATATAGATTAAGGAAATTAAAAAAGCAAAAACCTAGATTTTGCATGTATTTAACATTTTCACCTTTTCTATTTTAAAAAACATGAAAAATATTTTTTTTTACAAATCTTCAAAGATGCGAATTTTTAATATTTGTAATCAAATTATGGAAAACAAATTGTGTCAGCGAGCAAATTCTGTTCATGCAATTTAATAGACAAAACCAGATGGTCATTCCCAAAACAATTGGAGCGAACATAATTAAGTTGCCTTTATGACTCCCAACTAAGATCAAATGATAAGGACGTAAACAGCAGTTGTCTTTAAGATGTCTGTTTATGGCATTGTGCTGACGTCTTTTATTGTGTCAACAGCATCTACCCACACTTTCTGTTGATAAAACTTTTAACGAAAACTTTAAAAACCAACCAATAATAATAGTAAGCGTAACTGCAAGTTCTTGTTCAATACTCAATTTCTTTCGGAATTCTTTTCTTTTTACCACGGAATCTTTTCTTCGACTATATCCCAATTTTGCCTTGTAGTCTCTCGATACCTTACATAAAAACAAGTAAAATGTGAAAATTAAAATATGTAGATTTATTATTTTTCATGAAAAGCTCAACAACAACAAAAATCTACTAAATGTCACATTGTGGACTTATATAATCAGCTAACATCATGCTTTATAGAAAGATATAACCGGATTTGGCATGTCACATTAATACAATTCACAGAAATACAGTCTGGTCTTTTTTAGCAACAGAAACGACAATAAATTCTGGCAGACAGCAACCAACAACTATCAATGGAAACATATGTTCTCCTATTTATTTGTATTGTAGTCCTGTAATATTATGTTGTCATTTTAAAGTTATATGTTACATTGCAATTTTTGTGCGAAGTTTGGCATGCCACAAAACCAGGTTCAACACACCATTTTTTTTTTAAACATGTCCTGTACCAAGTAAAGAATATGACCATTGTTATATCATAGTTCGTTTTTGTGTGTGTTACATTTTAACTTTGTGTTTCCTTTGTGTCGTTTATTTTCTCTGATATTTGAGTGTGAATTCACATTACTATAAGACGTGTTACGGTACTTTTCTATCCGAAATTCATGTATTTGGTTTTGATGTGATATTTTTTATTCTCATCGGATTTTGTCTAATGTTTAGTCCGTTTCTGTGTGTTACATTTTAATGTGTGTCGATGTTCTCCTCTTAAATTTAATGCTTTGCCCTCAGTTTTAGTTTGCTTCCCCGATTGTGTTTCTTGTCCATAGATTTTCGAATTTTGAACAGCGGTATACTACTGTTGCCTTTATTTAATAGCCTCTTGAATTTTGACTATCTCATGAAATTGGTGCTCAATATTTTTTGTGAGCAACCGATATATTCGAAACATAACTGTACAACATAACAAAACGCTGATAAAATAAGCTGAATTCAGCTCGATTCATTACACTGGTATTCAGAAACTAACCCACGACCTATTGATCTTAGAGTAATCGCAATATTGAAAGCTAGTGATACAAGTGGGCGGTTTAGCTAGCTATAAGACAAGGTTCAATCCACCATTTTTTACAACATAAAAAACATGTTCCAAGTCAGGAATATGACAGTTGGTTTCCATTCGATATATGTGTTTGAGCTTTTGATTTTGTCATTTGATTAAGGAATTGTCGTTTTGAATTTTCCTCGTAGTTGTTTGTAAATTTACCTTTTTCTCCAAGCCAAAAAAATCAAGAATAAGGTATGATAATGCCATATTGAAGCCTCTAACATTTTCAACATTTAACAATTAAATGACCAAATAATATTCTGCAATATTGATAGGACATTTGTCTGTCCAACATCATTATTTCTTTTTTTTCGAGTTTTATCATATTTTCTAATATTTATTTTGTAACACCCAAAATTTCATATTCAATTGTTAAACATACTTTTCTGATTAGCTCTTTTATCGGTATAATTTACCAATAATTGTCTATTATATGCCCTCTTTAGCATGGACAATAAATGCGGATTAGATGAAAGCAACGTGCAGAAAGTAAACCAGAAGCTGGTCGTATCAACTGTGATCCCATATACTATTTCTTAATTAATTGACTGTATATGTTTTCATGAATGTTGCATTTGTGATTGTTAAATGAGTTGTACCTTTGATAACTATTTACACCACTGGATCGATGCCACTGCTGGTGGATGTTTCGTCTCCGAGGGTATCACCAGCCCAGTAGTCAACACTTCGGTGTTGGCATTAATATCAATAATGTGGTAATTTTTATAAATTTCCTGTTTACAAAACTTTGAATTTTTCGAAAAACTAAGGATGTTCTTATTCCAGGCATAGATTACCTTAGCCCAACATACCCCCTACTTTAACAGATTATAACTCTAAAAAAAAAGATATAAAGTGATTTATTCTATTTTTTAATAAAACGATGATAGTCCATCGGAAGATGACAATAAATGGCTGACCCGTCTTATGACACGAACTATTGTTCCAGTAAAATAAACAAATTAAGCTTGATATGGATACTTTTGTGGGATTTGACACGTTTTTATGTTTAATTAAAATGAACACGTTTGAGAGTTTATAAAAATGACAAGCTTTGGAGACTTTTACAAATAGACATGTTTGCAGTTCAATGACGTCGATGTGGACACGTTAGGGGGAATCGTATACGTTTTGGAGAATCTGACACGTTTATGAGAATCTGACACGTTTGGGAGAATCTGACACGTTTGAGTGTTACATATATATAATTGAAAAGTTGTACCTACCTTTGCATAAATTGATCCGTATGCAAATAGCATCGAAAATACTGGTACAGCAAAATATATAGCACAGATGGTTAGTACGAATGATTGACCGTTATTGTTTTCTCCAACAAGATCTATTGCGCAAGAGGTACCAACTCCTTCATATGTATACTGGTTCCATCCAAAAAAAGGACTAATGGTCAAGCCAAGCGTAATGAGACAGGATACAGTTATAGATATGATGACTGTCATGGTTGACAGATGTTTGGATAAATTGTGTCTAACAACAAATATGTACCGATCGACAGAAATCAAGGTCAAAAGAAGCATAGAGGTCAAACCACCAAACGTCATCAAAAAGGCATAGTAAGTACAGCCTAATTCTCCAAACATCCATACTTTGTTAAAACAGGACATTACCACCATTGGTGTGCCAAAAGCTGCCATTAACAAGTTCAAACAACATATTGTTATAATATAGGTAGTAATCCTAGTCAGCAACGTCCTGTTTTTTACCAATAATGCAAAAACAACGGACCCGTTTGAAATCAAAGATATAACGGTTGTTGTTAGAAGAACAACACCGGAAGTGAAATGAAACCGGGAAGGTGTCTGTGCTGCTATCAATTCATGATGGTTATTAATACTTTTTAGTGTCATGTCATCTGTTAAGATTGAACCAGTATTTACCCTAAAAATAAAAACAACAAATGATATGTAAAAATAGAAAAAAACAAAGATTTAAGAAAGGAAGACTTTGTACTCCAGGTATATAACTCTTTACTACAATCTTGTCCTTCTTTCGCGAATACAACCTACCGAATTGTTTAGAATAGTATGATTACCTAACTTGTAATTAGTCTTTCCTTTTAAGAACATCTTGATTGGTAATAGCTAATTTCTCCATCAAATATCTTACCTTTTGAAGCTTAAATCATGTCGTCAGGTATAAAACAGAACCTTGACAAATTGAATTGATGATAAATGATAGTTTTATTATTTTATTGCAAACTCTATGGTACTGGTTAAATGTGCTAAATGCAACAATCCGATATTTGATATGGTTGATAAAGAAAGTTGGTTCCAAACTCTTATATTTCGACGTATAAAACATTTTTTATCATATTCTATTCTTTTAGTCCCATTTCACTATGAATTTAGTAAATTGATTATAAAAATGAGATGAGCTAATTCTCCTCTGAGTTGTCTGTTTGAAGTTGACGTTCCGTTTATTAAAAGTTGGGTGGTATTCCAACGTGTACAAAACGTTGATAAAGAGCAGGCTTTTTTAAACTGCTTTCCAAATTAATTTAAGAAAATTAAACACGCAACGAAGTTAAATCATCGGTGGTATAACAGAACAAGCTCTGTTTTTGCAGACTGATGCATACCCATTGACCAGTCTGATTCGTGCAAGACCTTTTAAACCAGTCATGGGGATAGCTCTGCTTGATGCCAGATCAGACCAGTGTAATGATTTGCATTAGACCGGTCCTAAAACCGGGTCAGCTCGTAAACAGACCTAGAGACAATTCTGTGTTCTGCAGCCCAGTAGTCAGCACTTCGGTGTTGACATGAATATCAATTATATGGTCATTTTTATAAATTTTCTGTTTACAAAACTTTGAATTTTTCGAAAAACTAAGGATTTTCTTACCCCTGGAAAAGATTACCTTAGCCGTATTTGGCACAACTTTTTGGAATTTTGGATCCTCAATGCTCTTCAAATTTGTATTTATTTGGCTTTTTAACTATTTTGATCTGAGCGTCACTGATGAGTCTTATGTAGACGAAACGCGCGTCTGGAGTATAAAATTATAATCCTGGTACTTTGATAACTATTTACACCACTGGGTCGATGCCACTGCTGGTGGACGTTTCGTCCCCGAGGGTATCACCAGCCCAGTAGTCAGCACTTCGGTGTTGACATGAATATCAATTATATGGTCATTTTTATAAATTTTCTGTTTACAAAACTTTGAATTTTTCGAAAAACAAAGGATTTTCTTACCCCTGGAGTAGATTACCTTAGCCGTATTTGGCACAACTTTTTGGAATTTTGGATCCTCAATGCTCTTCAAATTTGTATTTATTTGGATTTTTAACTATTTTGATTTGAGCGTCACTGATGAGTCTTATGTAGACGAAACGCGCGTCTGGCGTATAAAATTATAATCCCGGTACTTTGATAACTATTAACAAATTGTCATCTAAACACTTTAATAAGTTCGTAATGTCGGTACTTCAATCCCGTCCCCTTTTCACTAATGTGAACTACCGAATTAGACTTACTACCGGGTTGGTACTATCATAAGCCACACGACGGAAGCCGCTTGTGGACCATGATCTGCCCTTCTGGATACCGGAGTACCTAAGATTACCACCAGTTTTTGATGGGATCCGTGTTGCTTAGTGTCTATTTTTCTATACTATGTTTGTCTGTTGGTCTTTTTTTTTTTAGCCAAGACGTTGTTGGGTTGTTCTTTTACTTATGAGTTTGAATGTCCCTGAGTTATCGTTTTCCTCTCTTTAGCTTATCCCACATAACTTTTGATAATATAAACATGATAGATGATAATCCTATTGTTCTATTTTTTTAGGAGAGCATTATACTAAGACATGTTATCTATATTTACACTGTGACTCTGAATTGTAGTTCTTGGATTTTTTTTATTTTCTATTCGTATGTTCAAGTTGAGATAATTAATCACCCAGTTTATTTGTATGATTTTAGTTAAAAGCAACTATGTGCTCAGGATTTATTTGCTTTTACACAGTTAGATTTTGAAGAAAGGCCGACATAGTTAGATATTGCAGATTGTTGCACAATTACTTACTATTATCGCTATTTTGTGCATTTTTCCTTTGATCATTTGTGTGACAATTTTCATATCATGCTTTTCGCTTCAGATGTAAAAATTATCGCTAGAAACTAAGGAGGCCACGTGACGTTGCTAACGAAATTGACATTGAAATTGACAACGTTGTCATATGTAAAATAGCGATAAACAGATTATCATTGGTCATCTCAACTCGATTGCTTTTCTCACTGTCGCTGTACCAGCTCAAGCGAGAAAATCAATCTCGCTGAGATAATCAACGATAATCTATAAGTACATAATTTTATATCAATATTCTTGTAATTGTAATGAAAGACATCGAATATCAATATTACATGCTTTATCTCGACTTTATCTAATTTTTTTGGGAAATTTACATGTGACGTCATTTCTTGTGGCATGAATACATTCGTGTGACACACATTTCGTAATTCTAGTATGCTGTTTTTGTGTTATGGTAATTGTTTCATTTATTTACGATTGAATAAAAAACAGTGGTATATATAGCAGTGTTCAAAAGTCATCAATCGATTGTGAGAGACAAAAATCACAGCTACAAACAATAGCTGAGGGAAATTTGTCAACTTTAGGAGGAAACAAATGAAAACTAGGAACATCGAAGTGCGACCAAAACAAACGCCAACACATCTCTGATTCATCTTCAGTGACGAAACTTTGAATAATTTATGAAAAGTTGGCACTTTATACTTATGTGGAGAACATTTTGTATGCATTTTGAATGAATATTGCTTACTTTTTATTAAACGGTTTTTCCTTATTTACCAAATGTACTGATTTATTATAAAGTTCAAATAGTTTGAATATGTTCAGTGTTAATTGATGAAAATTTTACAATACAAATGTACAAACAAACGATTCAGTATTTCGAACAAAAGTAGAAATATCAAAAAAGTTGCATTTCTGCAAATATAGACTACGGAATTTCCCATTGGAACTCCTTTTACAGTTTAAACTGTACCCCTTTTAATTCATGTGCTATGAAATTTCGAAAATTTTAGCCATATATATATACAATGGAAAGTTCGTATGCACTTCTACTTTTTTCAAAGGTCAAAATATAGGGCTGTGTGGAATATTTTCTACATTTATATGTCACGAGCTACTAACAAACTATACTTGTACCTAAATTCTGCATGTTCTGTAATACCCCTTTTTTCACTTTTGGTTTCACTTGGAATTCAAGGCTGCCGCTAAATTTTATATATTAATATCTGATTTCAAACTCAGCATTTTTTTTTAATATCACTTAAGTTCATCCTTAAGTACAATTATAGACAGTGTCGATAAATACATTATTTAAACAAAAGACTGGTTTTCAGGTTATGAACGTATTAAGCTGTATGGTCGGTTAAAATGGTTTTTTTTAATATATATTCTCAAAAATTGTTATCTAAAAAAGGATAACTTGAAGGTCGTCTCTATTATTAAAAAATATTTCTACTTTCTCCTCGTATAAGTTGATTTGGATAAAATTATTTTTTCCCAATGTTACTGAGTTTGAGATGTGACTTATCGGTTTACGGTTATAAAACAATTGATAAAAAGGTCATTATTTAAGTTTTTTGTATACTTAACATATGATAATTAACATACCTTTTAGGTTAGAGTCCTCTTGTTTGGCAGATAATAGAACCTTGTTGTAGGTGATTGGATTGATAGTGATCTTAGACAACATATAAGTGACAGATATACATTTTATCTGCAAAATCCATGTTTCAAGATGATAAACCCATCATCCAATATTGATAAATTTTGTATAACAGAGTGTGAAGATTTCACACCAAACACTCAACACGTTGACAAATAAACAAATATCTCAATTTCAAACTCAGCATTTTTTTTTAATATCACTTAAGTACATCCTTAAGTACAATTATAGACAGTGTCGATAAATATATTATTTAAACAAAAGACTGGTTTTCAGGTTATGAACGTATTAAGCTGTATGGTCGGTTAAAATGGGTTTTTTTAATATATATTCTCAAAAATTGTTATCTAAAAAAGGATAACTTGAAGGTCGTCTCTATTATTAAAAAATATTTCTACTTTCTCCTCGTATAAGTTGATTTGGATAAAATTATTTTTTCCCAATGTTACTGAGTTTGAGATGTGACTTATCGGTTTACGGTTATAAAACAATTGATAAAAAGGTCATTATTTAAGTTTTTTGTATACTTAACATATGATAATTAACATACCTTTTAGGTTAGAGTCCTCTTGTTTGGCAGATACTAGAACCTTGTTGTAGGTGATTGGATTGATAGTGATCTTAGACAAAATATAAGTGACAGATGTACATTTTATCTGCAAAATCCATGTTTCAAAACCCATCATCCAATATTGATAAATGTTGTATAACAGAGTGTGAAGATTTCACACCAAACACTTAACACGTTGACAAATAAACAAATATCTATAAAAGGTTCAAAACCATTATAAATAGAATGTTCTTGTTATTGTATACATTTTTTTTCTTCATTTTAATACTGCCTATTTTTTTTTAAATGTATAAAATGTATAACACGTCCAAGAATATTACATACTAGTATCAGCAACTATGCTTTCTTATTAAAATATATTTTAAACAATGACGTCACTTTAGTCTGTCACCTATTGAACATTTCTATTTATCTAATAAAAAGTTAAAACCTTTAAAATATTAAGGAAGTACCAAATTCCTTGACTAAAAATCACCTTTCATAACATTTTGATATAAATGAAAAACTTTCAAAAACCGGAACCATGCACTTTATCAAAATAAAATTATTTGATATCTAGAAGTATAACGACGAGTAGTTTCGATCATTTATATGCTTAATAGTTTCATAATTATAGAACGTGAGTAAAACGTTCAGCTGATTTTGCAGTGGTGTCTCCCTGAAGTAATATATATATAAACTCATCATAGATACCAGGATTGAAATATTGCACTTGCGCCAAATGCGCATTTCGTCTACAAAAGACTAATCAGTGACGCTCGAAAATAAAGAAGTTAAAAGGCTAAATAAAGAATGAAGTTGAAGAGCATTGAAACCCAAAAATTCATGAAAGTTTTGCCAAATACAGCTAAGGTATCCTTCTGAAAAGCCTCAGTATTTCAAAAGTTAAAATGTTGGTAACAGGCAATTTATAATGATGGCAATATCAATAATAATTCATGTCAAAACATAAGTGCTGACTATAAGCTACAACATAATGGGTTTCCCGTATCTACAGATAGCTTTCGTAAAAATTTGTCACAACGATGTTTGTGTTTTTGTTTCAATGTTCGATATATTCTTTGTGAAAATTAGTGACAAGATAACAAAACAACGGAGATCAAAACATTAAAATTTGGGTTATGTGAAATTATGATGTGCGACCCTTAATATTATAGAAAAAAAATCACTAAAATACTGAACTCCGAGGAAATTCAAAATGGAAAGTCTCTTATCAAATGGCAAGATCAAAAGCTCAAACACATCATATAATATCTGTCAAATTCCTTCCTGACTTGGTACAGGCATTTTCTTATGTAGAAAACGGTGGATTGAACCCTGTTTAGAGCTAGCTAAACTTCTCACTTGTATGAAAGTCGCATCGAATTCCATTATATTGACAACGGTGTGTGAATAAAACAAACAGACATAATAGATAAAAATGTCAAACATAGAGGTACAGCAGTCAACATTGTGTTACCGTATAGCGGGTTATTTTCGCGGGTGTAAAATTTCGCGATTTTCATTGAACAAGGTATACGAAATATTTTGGCGGTTATTATTTTGGTGGATTAAAAACTTTTTTAATACCTTTGTATATACACTTTTAATTTGGCGGAATTTATTTTGGCGATTAAGTTCTGTCCGCGAAAATAAGCGAAAATTTGCACCCCGCGAAAATAACCCGCTATACGGTATTATCTTAATCACAATAAAACAAACAAATATTTAACGAAGAAGTACAATAAGGCATATATCAAATTTAACATCCTCATGCATTGCTTTCTTATTTTTGAATTTTATTTATGTATGTTAAATCCGTCTATACAGGATTGAAAGAATTCAAGTACTGGGACCGAATGGTTAGGTTATCATTAAATCGCGCATTTGAAGTCAGAATGTAAACGTCACACAAGTAGAGATATGCAATAGTTATGTTGTTCAAAGTTTGAAAATGATATAGTCTGCAGTTCTTTTATGCATATCCTCTGGCGAATATAAACTTGAGAACGGAAATTAGGAATGTGTCAAAGAGACAACAGCCCGACAAAAGAGCAGACTACAGCCGAATGGGTCTTCAATGCAGCGAACCTTACCGTGTCCTTCTTGTCGCTTGTCTATATGCTTATTGTGTAAAAAAAAAAATCAAACAAAAAAGCCATGTCATTATGTATTAAAGAAAAACAAAAGGGCATATGCATGTAGACGAATAATAAGACAAATTATAAAAAAATGAAGTCTTTCAGAATAAAAGGGGTCAACTATCAACAAAGACTGCTCTGAGTTCACTCGTTGCATATAATCCTTCTTTGATATTTGATAATTATCCTGTAGTAAAAGGCTGTATCTTCAATCTAATACATTATATAATTGACCATTCAAAAAAGACGTTACTATCCGGCAATTTATTATTTTGCAAACACAACAACAATATCTCTGAACAAAATCTCAGTTCTGTTCTACACCAAAACAGCTCAACATGTATATACATAGTAACCTTGATAGTTACTTTGAATCTTTTGCAAAGACTTAACACAATCATTCTATTGATTTTCATATTAACAAAAATATTGAGGCATTCATTTCTATCAATATTTGCTTCTCTATTTACGTGTGTAATTGGTTGTGCATCCATGGTTTTTAGTTGTTTTTGTTATGAGACTGGATGTTTTTGTTGAGGGCTTTTGTGCAACAAATGTCGACCTTTTAAATGTTGTTGAGCCTTTGTTAAAACATAAGTTTGTAAAATATGACCCAAAGGGTAAGACATACGTTAGTCCAACTTAGATCGTCTTCTCCTAATTATATTCTAATCAGACCTCTATAATACAAAAGACATATTTTATTTTATAAACTATTCTTACATCGGACTCTGAATTCGGACTGAGTTTTACTCTGCGTATTGCTATATGTTTCTTTATTCTAATTGGCTAGAGGTATAGGGGCGAGTTGACATCTCACGAAACATGTTCAACCCAACCTCAAGTTTGCGCATGTCTCAAATCAGGAGCTTCTGGCCTTCGTGAGTCTTGTATGATTTTGTTATTTGAGTTCATTTGTATATTTTAGAGTTAAGTGTGACGTTCTTTTCACTGAAATAGTACACAATTTTATTTAGGTGTGCAATTAGTCCCACCTTTTGGGTGCGGTTTTTTCTCGCTGTGTTGAAGACCCATTGGTGGCCTTCGGCTGTTGTCTGCTCTTCGGTCGGGTTGTTTTCTCTTTGAAAAAAGTAAAACATAAAAATACTAAACTCCGACAATTTCCATTTTCAATTCTATTTTCAGAAACAAATCTTAGTATTTCCAAACAGAGTACAAAATGTCTAAAGATGAGTGTCAAAGTTAAAGGAGTAGGTTCAGTAAGACCCCTTTTTTGGCCCAAAAATATAGCAGTTTTAGAAAATTGTGAAAACGTAATCGTTAAGCTATATTTTGGAAAGCAAAATGCTTCTGCTACATAAATATTAGCTGTTTTTGATATAACAAGGCACAAATATCGCGTTCTAGCATCATTAAGTCATGCTAAATTACTAAAATCGTATAAAACTTAACAGTTTTGGTTAATTTTTAGACGGTTTCCGTCTATAATGAAAGTGGCCGCATTCGTGTTCATTCATAATATTGAAATGTAAGTTGTATTTGATAATAATATAAAACATATATGTAGGACTCAAATCTATGGCGGGTTCCAACTATAAAGCAGATTCCCAATCTATGGCAAATGTGACGTTACAAACGCCAAACAACTCAAATCTATGACAGATTTTTGTTTTCTCTATATCTTTGGCAGATCTAACATATAACGTCACAATTCAATAACGCCATATTACATCGTCACCGCTGCCAGCGACAACAATTTGACGATGGTTTTCATAAAGATGTGACCCAATATTCAGAAAAGGGACAAAATGTGCTGTACCGGTCGAAGTCCGCGATGAACAAGGACACCGCTTTTTTCAGTAACGTATATTTCAGAAAAGGAGTTATTATAATAAAAATTTTACTGTCTAAATTAACGGATATCAGTTTTATTTAGATCGTCATAAAATAAAACTAGAGGCTCTCAAGAGCCTGTGTCGCTCACCTTGGTTTATGTGCATATTAAACAATGGACACAGATAAATTCATTACAAAATTGTGTTTTGATGATGGTGATGTATTTGTAGATCTTTTATTGAACACTCTTGTTGCTACAATTATCTCTATCTTTAATGAACTTGGCCCAGTAATTACAGTGGAAAATATTTTCTAAACGTCTACAAAAATTTATGAAAAATGTAAAAAATTTACTATAAAGGGCAATAACTCCTAAAGGGGTCAACTGACCATATCGCTCGTGTTGACTTATTTGTTAATCTTACTTTTCTGAACATTATTGCTGTTTACTGTTTATCTCTATCTATAATATTATTCAAGATAATAACCAAAAATAGCAAAATTTCCTTAAAATTACCAATTTAGAGGCAGCAACCCAACAACAGGTTGTTCGATTCATCTGAAATTTTCAGGGCAGATAGATCTTGACCTGATAAACAATTTAACACCATGTCAAATTTGCTCTAAATGCTTTGGTTTTTGAGTTATATGCCAAAACTGCATTTTAGCCTTATGTTCTATTTTTAGCCATGGCGGCCATATTGGATGGTTTACCGGGTCACTGGACCAATTTTTTAAACTAGATACCACAACGATGATTGTGGTCAATTTGGTTGAATTTGGCCCAGTAGTTTCAGAGGAGAAGATTTTTGTAAAAGTTAACGCCGGACGACGGACAACGGACGCCAAGTGATGGAAAAAGCTCACTTGGCCCTTCGGGCCAGGCGAGCTAAAAAAAGATGCCATTACGATGAATAAATGTTACATATTATTTGAACATTCAAACTGTTAATTTTCATTTATCCCACTTTTTTATTTATGAAAAATCCACCTTCTTGTTTGTTAAGGGACTTAATTAACGTTAATTACTAGGTGGATAAATGAATGCACAGATTAGAAAATGTTTATTTTTTACGAGGCACTTCATTTCAATCTTGAAATCTGTATTTATGTTATGGATTCATCATTTACAGGGTTTTTTGACGCCATGATATTGTTGACCAGTATTTACTGTTTATTTCATTAATGTTTATAGACATGCTTCCGTTGTCGTACATGTTCACTTGTTTAAATAATGCAAGTTAATGGTCGTATGTGTACTGCATTATTTTTCATTTGCAATTCATTTTCCATAGACTTGAACACACTAAAAATCCGCCAAAGATTAGGAAATTACAAAACTTGCCATAGATTAGGATTGTAAAAAATCTGCCATAGATTTGGAATGGCATGACGTCACATTTGCCATAGATTTGGAATCTGCCATAGATTTGGAACCCATCATAGATTTTAGTCCTAGCTATAGGTTGAGGATGAACACGGATGTGGCACTTCCATTTTTGACAAAATCATCAGAAAAGTGACGTTTTTGTCGGCATATTTGATAGATTTTTCCTATTTAGGCTTGAATCAGAGCGTTTTTTATGACTAAACCAGTAAAAATCTTTCACATAAACTAATCGAATCATTTGAAATAGACACTTAAGTGTTTAAAAAGTGTCCTAATACTTTCGTTAGATGAACATGAAATTTGACGCCAAAATCGGTCCTTACCGGACCTACTCCTTTGAAAGAGGTTTCATGGAATATGTAATATTATAATTGAATATAGGTCATAGATCTTTTAAAATACAAAAATATATATGTTTCATTCTGGTTAAAAAGCCTTCTTAATATAATACAATAGTTTTTAAATTACAAATCTATGTTTATCATTCTTGTTTAAATGACTTATTAATATAATGCAATCGAATCAGATCTCCGACAAACATGTATATGTCTAATACCTATTAAAAGGCGTATTATTATAATCGGATCAAACCTGCGATGTCAGGAGCTCTTTAAAGAATTTAGTTAATAATGTAGACTAGTGAACTATTGATTAGCATATAACATTGGAATAATATACGTGAAAGGAGTGGAAAAAAGGTAAGTATTATTCGTCATTTGAGTTAAGATGATGGCTTTCGGCTGTTGAACGTGCAATGGCAAATCAATTACATGTAAATTGGGTCCTTAACGGTGTTCAACTTTGAACTCGTTTAGCTTTATACCTATTTTGGTCAGAGCGTCACTAATGAGTCTTATGTAGACGAAAAGCGCGTCTGCTTAATAATGTTAAACATTACCATTAAAGCGGAAGGTTTGGCATGCCACAAAACTAGGTTCAACCCACCATTTTTATCTTAAAATGCCCTGTACCAAGTCAGGGAAATGACCATTGTTATATTATAGTTTGTTTCTGTGTGTGTTACATGTTAATGTTGTGTTTCTGTTGTGTCGTAGTTCTCTTATATTTGATGTGTTTCCCTCAGTTTAAGTTTGTAGCCCGGATCTGTTTTTTTCTCTATCGATTAATAAATTTCGAACAGCGGTATACTACTGATGCCTTTATCTAAATCATAAGCCTGGTACCTTTGATAACTATTAATGTAATGAGTTACTCTACTTTGGTCGGAACGTTGACCTTAATTTTTTTTAAAGTGTATGGTAATACACAAGGTAACATTCGGTAGCACGTGACCCTACCCGAACATATTATTCTGAATTCGTTCATACTCCTCAATGCCGTGAGATTATCAGAGAAGCAGCTAATACTAATTTTAACGTATTTGATTTGATCCAGCTGTGTTTTTTGTTTTCAATTATGTTGATTATAAGTAATACATATATATATAAATATGAAACTTTGGCAAGGGTTTACATACTATATATTAATTGGCCGAATTTTAAGAATAGCAAAAATAGGCAAAAACTAAAGAATTGAGAGTAATTAGGTGTTAACACATAAAGAGAATTGAGATTTAAGAGTAAAAATGTATAGAGCAAAAAAATGAACGACTCTCCTAAACAGATCAAATTGCAAGAAAAAATAAAGAAATATATTTAATAAAATTGAGAATGGAAATGGGGGATGTGTCAAAGAGACAACAACCCGACCAAATAAAAAACAACAGCAGAGGGTCACCAACAGGTCTTCAATGTAGCGAGAAATTCCCGCACCCGGAGGCGTCCTTCAGCTGGCCCCTAAACAAATATATACTAGTCATTTTATATATTGCAGCTTGAAGCAACGGAAAAAGACATGTCACAAATATTTTGTTCTTCGCATGGACATAGATTGGGTATTATATGGTGCATTGAATGCGAAAAGATTTTATGCACGAAATGTCGACAAATTCATGATAAAACAATGAAAGACCATCCGTCCATGGGACTATCGGAATATGTTCAATTTCCCAAATGTGCTTTATTGATGAATAACTTGTGCGAAATTCATGGCCAGCAATTAGAAATGTTTTGTCAAGAGCATAATACACCTTGTTGTATGAAATGTTATAGACATGACCATGAACTGTGCAAAGGAATCAGTTTTCTCAAATCATTTGTGAAGGACTTTAAACAGTCCACTCCTTTCAAAGATCTGATGAAAAAAGTACAAAAACTGTCTCATATACTTGAAGATTTAATCAAAGATACAAAAATAAACTGTGAATACCTAAACAGTAGAAAATCATCCATATTGCTTGAAATTAAAAATGTTCGACGGTCTTTAAACAAACACTTTGATAACTTGGAAAAAGATATAGCTGAAGACTTGGACTACAAGCACAGTGAAGCCAAAAGAAAAACGAATGAACAACTATCTTTATTGAGTAATAAAAACGCCGAGTTGAAGCGGATTTATATGGATCTTTCTTTCGTGAACCAAAATGCTACAGATCTACAAGCCTTTTTAGGAGTAAGAATATTGTCGAAGCAAGTAGAAATTGACCAATCAGAACTTCAGTCTTTACAAAAAGATAACCAATTATGTAAAGTAGACTTAGAATTGACGATTGGACCTAAGTTACTATCTATTCTTAAAGAAGTAAATTCATTAGGCACGATTTCTATCCAATTAAAGCCGAACAATTCCATAATACCAACAGAAAAGAAACCAAGAACGATAAATCAACTGAAGCTTAAAAGACGCAAGTATATAAAAATAAAAAGTGAACACAATATGGTGATAACGGGGTGTGCTATTTTGCCAGGATTGCAAACTGTTTTTTCGGATTTTCAGAATAGTCTACTTGTGATACATAACATAGATGGAACTCATAGTAGAAACATAAAATTAAGCGGACAACCATCAGATATGGCCGTTGCTGAAGATTATACAATAGTAGTTACTTTGTGGTCGTTAAACCTATTTGTTGTCCTTGACCTGCGTGAAGATAAAGAAATAAGAAAAATTCAAATGAAGGAAAACTGTTATAGTGTCGATATTAGTACCGATAAAATAGTAGTATCTTTTGAAAAATCGAAAATTGTTCATATTATGGACTTTTTTGGAAATGTTTCCCGGAAAATACAAATTCCGACACAAAACTATTCATATGTTGTACAGAATGATGACTTGTTTCTTTGTTCAAATCGAAACGAAAACAAAGTGATATGTTGCACAAAGTTCGGAAAACTATCTTGGACATTCCAACATGAACTGTTATCGGAACCTCACCAAGTTGCTATTGACAACAATCGATTTGTCTTTGTGACATGTCACGGGTCGGACATGATTATGGCAATATGCCCAAATGGTCAAAATAGTAAGATTCTATTGGACATTGATGATGGTATAAACAAGCCATCAGCGTTACATATCTATAAAGATATACTTCTTGTCTGTAATTCTTTATCGGGGGATGCCCATCTTTATGATATAATCTGTGATGAATGTTAAACTATAAAAACAAACCTACCAACTTGTTAAATTTCGTCAAAGTATCTTTTCGAAGTCACGAGTCTGCCATTCAGTGTTTGTGGTTGGTTGTATGTCATATTATCTTTTTTTTAAATATTACTTTCAATTTTATACAAAAATCAAGCCGTTATTTATTTCAATTTGATAGTTTTACATTTGTCATTTCGTGGTCATTTTACTGTACTGTGCAGTGTTGCTTTTGTTATTGTTGAAGGCCATATAGTGACCTAAACTTTTACTTCCATTGGTCTCTTGTGGATATTGTCTCATTGGCAATCATACCATATCTTCTCATTTTATATACTATTTCTTTATGATGATTTTTTGTGTGTATAATGCAGTCATATTTTTCGACTTTATTTTGATATATGATATTTACCCGATTACGAGCAGGTACATGTATAAAAGATAAGTGCATGTTCTACACAGTGTCAAAATGTTAAAAATCGAGGACAGAACACAAATGCGGGTTGCAAACTAATACCGAGGGAAACACATCAATTATTAGAGGAAAACAAACGAACAACAGAAACACTGAAGCGATAAAAAAAACGATAACAAACATACATGTATATAGATTAGACCGTTGGTTTTCCCGTTTGAATGGTTTTACACTAGTAATTTTGGGGCCCTTTATAGCTTGTTGTTCGGTGTGAGACAAGGCTCCGTGTTGAAGGCCGTACATTGACCTATAATGGTTTACTTTTTTAAATTGTTATTTGGATGGAGAGTTGTCTCATTGACACTCACACCACATCTTCCTATATCTATAGAAACCGAAACTATTTGATAACAACTTTCATATTCCTGATTAGGTACAAGACATTGTTTTAAAAAAAACGGTGGATTGAACCTGGTTTTATGGATAGCCTTGCGACAATGTTAAAATATATATCGCTGAAAGGACAACACTACGTGACAGAAATACAACACAAACACACGCAAGAACTATGCATCACAGAGAAACGCACATACAAATACTAGTAATATAATAGTCGACACAACATTCAAATTGCAGAACAACAAAGACCATAGTTAATCAACAACAAATACCACAGGATATAAAAAAACAGTGATAGGCTTTTATTTCATGCCAAATTACCAAATATTCTACTCAATGACAATGTTATAGATATGTGTAGGAACTGTTTTGTGTAAATATGTACTACTTTGTTGTATTACTCTTTCAGACAGGGACCGGATTGCATGAGGTTGTTCTTTTAACTAGTGGACAAGACTTTTTTCATGTCTCCATGCATTTCACAAACTAATTCGAATATGGCAAGTTTTACTAAGTGTTTAGCTAGACTGACCACCTTCACTGATATAACTAGACGGGTTATTGTAAACCAACTTATCTTCGCGGATACTTTATTTTGCGTGTATCCCCAGCTAGTCAATTTCACGGCGATCTAAGTTCGCGATTTTCTTATTAACTTGATGGTGTTTGATAGGAAAAGATCCAATTTATACATAATCGCGACGATTTAATTTTGTGTTATTTTTCTACTCGCGAAAATCGCGAAAATAAATCGCTCGCGAAATTTAGTTGGTTTACTGTATATTTACTAATTGAGATTAGTACATTATGTTTATAGTTATGCATTATCTTTTTGTAACAGACATTTCACATCTACAAATGAACTGTAAAGGAGCAATCCTTTAACTTCAAGGGGAGGGGGGGAGGGGAGGGGGTAATTTATTTTTCAACGCTATCAATCGAGTTCATTTTAATATTTAACACTATAAGGTAAGGAGAAAATCTTGATTCAGTAAATTTGGTTTTTTTTTGTCATCTGTTTGGCAAGAATATTTGTTTTATTCAAATTGGGGATCATATTTTTTTTTTTGAAAAAACATATCCCACTCCACCATTCCCCCTTCCTCTCCCCTAAGTTAAGATGGCGGATTCTTTCTACGGTATCTCCAAATAATTGTTAGCATAAGACGTGAATAAACAAATAAACAAATAACATGGACAGTCACCGGAGACTATAAGATCTAAATGGTTGTTAAACTGCAATATTTGTCTATGTGTTTATTTCGGGTTTTTTAACGACCTGTACTGCCAAATAAAGGGTCCAAAGCTATTTACAGACAAAGAAGTATATTTAACATTGTTGAAATCTAATGATATAGAATTATCATGTAAAATAAATAAACATATTAAAATAACAACACTTGTTGTATAATTTTACAAATCTTTACTGTGAGTTATGTAATACTTTCATCCAAAAGTTGTTTTTTAAATAAAGATAAGTATTTAAATAAAGAAAATCTGGAATGAACGTGTTGATAACAAAAATAATAGAGGAAGTGTTACTTTTGGTATCAAAATAGATAGGTTGTGTTAATCTTCCCCAACGACATTTTGTACTAAATATACATTGTCATTCCTAATTTTGGAAAAATATCCTATTTCTGTACTCAACACAATTTATCTTGAGTCATTTCTCAATATATATTTTTTTAAATCATAAACATGCAAAATTGATTGATTATTTGCAGGTCAAACGATTAAAAGTTAATTACTTTAATTTTCTGTATAATCTTCAAACAAGTCTTGGGAGTCTATGCAAAATACATGTTCAAAGAATACACTAAAATGACAGAAGACCCAACAATTGTGCCTTAACTGATGAATTATCATACCGTACTGATTGTGTACCCCCGTGCACCGGATATTGATGTTTGTGGTAACAAGGATTGGAACAGGTGTATCGGTTATGGCGATATTACCAGAATATAATAAAATATCTCATAAAGTAGCTGCATTGCCATTCAATATCTATAGCTAATGTTGTTTCTTAACTAATGCTCTTTTGACTTAATAAAGTATGATGTTTTTTTTTTATTTCTTCGCTCATTTAAACCTTAATTAGTACATCAATAATTGGCACCAATCACAGACGTCATACAACATAACTGACTAAACAAATCAAACAAAAATACATACATACAAATAAATAAATAAATATGTCAACAACACCAACGAAAAAGTTATTGCTAGTTAATCTGACACAGACGCGAACTAACATGTTTATGGTAGTTGATAGTACAAACAGTAAAAAACATATCATACTTGTGTACACTTTCCCGATAAAGTACAAACTATACAAATAAAAGTGAATTTAATATAAATATAAGGGTTAACAAAATGAAAACAACACTGTATAGACCTCTTCCGTCCCAATTGCGCATGTACCAGGAACGCCCAAGGCTAAAATCCGAATGGCTGGATGCACATTTTCCGAATCAAATTAAGATTTTATACGACCAAAAGGAACATGATACATGTAGCACAAAGACTAATAAATGAATACCTGCCAAGTAAATTAAAAGATATATGATACTTCAGCACTTAAAATCTATAACGCAAGACAATCTTGTATTATTTGTGAATTAGAAACTTGATATTCATCTAAATACTAAAAGCACTGGTATTCCACTCGCTTTGACGACATTTTCAATTTCTATCTAATCCTATTTTTAGCCAAGCTTCCAGTCTATGTTCAAATTTTGATTATATGGCTGGCTATACTGTTGTATACTGTTTTATGTTAAAATCTGAATGTCTATTTGATGGCGTCACGTCTAGGGTCTCATTGCTTTGTATACTTGCAAGCGATTTACATTTACTCGGATTAATCTTTGACACTACTAGACCTTCTGTGTTTTCTTCCGACTTGTATTTAATTTCTGTACTTGTTAGATTTTTAATTATGGCTTTACGTTTACGTGATTTTGACTGTACTTTTTGGTTTTCAGGTGGTTCTTCGTCATCAATCTCTGGTGAAACTGTATTACTTAATTTGCAGCATGGGTACAATTGTAACACTTTAGACCGAATAGTTTTATTACGTCCCAAATAAACAAATGGCGTTAACATTCCACCTATTTTTGTCACCATGGCAGGAACGGCCATTAACATAGGATCAATGTCACTGTCTTTGTCGGCTAGTTTCCAAAGAAGCAAGATTGCGTAGGGTGAATAACACAACAGGAAAAAACCTGAAAATACAGCCAATGAAAAGATAGATAGAATTCATTTTTTTTTTAATAACGCGTTTTCAATCCACAATGGAGCAAAATTGAAAAGAAGAAGATGCGGGTAGGATTGTCAATGCATTTCCACCAAAGAAACTAAGCAATAGAGACTTTATTCAATGGTGGATATCCTATAAAATTGATTTAACACACCAAGTAAAACACATTTTTTAATAATAAATTTAATATACAATAGAGGAAGTTACAAAAATCAATCTAAATATTTTTAAATTTTTAATTGAAACCATAATTATACCAATTTCACTTAGACATGCACAATAGATATGAATGGAATAGACGAGTAAGAAGATAGTTTCAAGAAAACAAAATTCTTTCGAGGTTAGGCGAGTGGTTTTATTTTATTTGTGGATTTACGGATTCGGCGAGCCATTTTCGATCTATCATCAGAAAAAATGATTTGAAATTTCATGCTTTTTTTGTATTCCAATCTTTTCTACCAAATTAATTATTCTGGTGAATAGTTTATGTGTCACTGACTCAACAACCTTGGAAACAGTATTTAAGTCATGAGTTGACAGGATTGTTAATAACAGCTAATAACAACGTGTTTAGTCTCATAATGACAGATTATATTTACAATAAACTCGTTCCGGGACTATTTTCCTTTACTTTTACTTTTCCCATTAATGTAGTAGTGTGCGGATCGTAGCTAGAACTGCAGGACAGGGTTCTCACTAAAGATTTTTGATTGTGAGTTCACATGTGATTTTTTCGACGGGAGTTAAAATCTACCGCTTTTCAGACCCTCTTCCGTCCTCCCGTTAAAATATGAAATCTTCCGCTTTTTGAAAATGTCAACCTCGAAAATTTTCAGTAATCATTTTTGTTTACAAAATTTGAGGGATTTATCATGCGAGTCCAACAGTGAGAAGATTAAATAGTGTTGCAGCTATGTAATTCTTTATTTCAGTCCCTATGACAAAATAGAGAATGGATATGACTACTGATGTACCGTCGCCTTAGTGAGAACACTGTCGGGGATATTTCAGATATTTTTAATTGCAGATGATCCATTTTCTTCCAAAATACAGAAAAAAAAACATGATACTGTAAACCAACTTATTTTCGCGGATACTTTATTTCGCGTTTACTCCTTACTAACACTTTTCGCGGCGATTTAATTTCGCGATTTCAAATTTGCTTGATCATGCTTATATATATAGTTAAATAGGTGAAGATCCAAATTGTACATATTCGCGACTATTTATATTCGCGTTATTTTTGTACTCGCAAATTTCGCGAAAATAAGTTGGTTTACAGTAACGTGAAATCAAACTTCGCTAGAACATCGACGCCACGCCAACCCATTTGCCCGATAGATTAATTGTCAATTGCTTAACGTTCAGTGGCAAATATTTCCTACATGTTCTAATATTATCAAATTAACTATAAATAAAAAAAGGTAGGAATGGTAACACAGAGGGTTTTTTACTGTCCGTCGAAAGTAGACCAATGTGACCATATTTCTATTTCCCAGTCACCCTTGTGTCCGAATGTTATCAACTAACGAGGGCCCTCATGGGGTTTTTGATTATGTGATTACTTGGCCGTTTTTTTAATGATTATTTGATTATTAAGCCAAATATTTCATGATTATTTGATTACCTAGGACTGTATTTTTAGTTTATGATTATTTGATTACTAAAGATAAGCAAATATTTAATGATTATGTGATTATATTGGCAAAAAAATGGTGATTATGTGATTACTAGGACCCCCCCCCCCCTCCATGAGGGGCCTCACTAACCTATAATTATGACAACGGTAATAGCCAATTCTTTTTCCATTGTTAACTTCTTCATCTTCTTCATTAATTGTTGGCTATTGCCATGATTTCTGGATCTTAAATGAGGTTTGGATTCTTTAATTACCTAAAACGAAAAGTTTATTATGTAAAACCACAATCTGCTTAAAATACCGATCCTGTTTCGGATCTTAGCTTAAAAGGATCTGTTTCCGGTTTACTTTCTGTATTGGTATTTTTAACTCCAACCAATGAAATGGCATTTATTACATCAACCAATGAAATGATATTTATTACATCTACCAATGAAAAGTAAAATTATAGCAAAAATACCGAACTCCAATTAAAAATGGAAAGACCATTTATCAAAGGCCGAACACATCAAACAAAAGGAAAACAACTACATTGATATGCCCGACTTCGTACAGGCATTAGCTCAAACACATCAAATGAAGTGAAAATATCACTTACCGGTACTGTCATATTCCTGACTTGGTACAGGCATTTTCTTATGTGGAAAACGGTGGATTTAACCTGGTTTCATAGCTCAACAAAGTGCTAACTTGTATGACATGAACTCTCTCTCACACTACTTGTCTTAAAGAGGGAGATCTTAACATAAAATATCGGGCGAAGATGTTATACATCAAAGTCAGAACACTTCAGCACTTCTTTTGAAACTTGGGGCCTCGGTGGCCGAGTGGTTTAAGTAGTTACTACTGTAATCACTAGCCAGTCAAAACTGATGTTGTGAGTTCGAACCCCGCTCTTGCGAGTGCACTCGACTCCAATCTTAATTGACTAGGATTGTCAGTTTTCCGATCGAAGGTCGGTGGTTTTCTCCGGGCACTCCGGCTTCCTCCATCAATAAAAACTGGCCGCCACGAAATAGTCTTAATGCAGTCCTTAAACGTGGCGTTAAAACACCAAAAATCAATCAAATCAAATATTTTGAAACCTACCTTAGCATACACTGATCCGTAGTTAAATGTCATTACAATAACAGACAAGGCAAAAAAGATAACTAGCAATGTTATCATAAACGATCGGCCATTGTATTCTTCTCCGATTAAGTCCATTGCGCATGACGTTCCCACGCCTTCGAAAGTGTACTGGTTCCATCCGGCGAGTGGACCTACGGCAAAACCAAAGGCAATAGCACATGATACAGTAATGGAAACGATACTGAACGTCGAAGATGAATGTTGTGAAAGTCCACGTTTTACCACATAAATATATCTCTCCACAGAAATCATACACAAAAGTAACATATTAGCTAATCCGCCATATGACATCAGAAAAGCGTAGTACTTGCATCCGGCTTCACCGAAAAACCACCATTTATTGAAACACGACACGACCACCATTGGAACACCAAAAGCTGACATCAGGAACGACTTGAAGCAAATGGCTGCGATATATTGGTTTGTTCGGATTAACAGCTTTTGGCTTTTTACGAGTAGTACAATAAGAACGGATCCATTTGTTACTACAGATCCTATGTTTGTTATAAGTAATACGATACCAGTTACGTAATGAAACCAGGCTGGAGTCTGCGCAGCAACTTTTTTATAA
>CM034358.1:23471649-23609927 GCA_019925275.1 Mytilus edulis | reverse complement strand
CTCTGACCTAAAGCCAAATTTTATTATATTGAACCAAATGAACTGATGAATTATGATAATCTATCAAATTAAATGTGCTTCCCGCGTTTCATTCGTTACCTTCATGAACATAACGACGGTTAACTTCTGCTTTTAGTTTCGGGATTTATATTTTAGATATGTTAAGTCTTGTTTAGTTTTTTTGTCCTACCTTTTTTATTTTTCTTGTGTCATTATTCCAAAGATAATATTGTTTTATATGGGCTCTCAGATTGCCAACAAGGTTTGATAAAATCACTGTGTAATAGAGGAAAAACTATATACGACTTGCTGTAATTATGAGAGGACGAAAAGCATGTCAACTATTTGACTTATCATCTTTCGAACTTTACTAATTATATTTCTTAATTGTCAGATATAATATCTTTATTTTTTTATAGAATTACCTTTTGTTTAAAATGTATATTTCTACTAATCCGGTAATGGACTTCGTATCTGCGTGTCAAAGAGAGTTTTTATCTAATTAGCTTAACAATGGACAATAATTGCTAAATATATCGTTACATACATTTCTTTATTAATTATGTTTTTTATACTTCTTCAAAAATAATTTATATTCAGTTTTGAAATGATATTCTAGTCGTTAACACGGGAGTCAATATACTAACTTTTTTTATAGCAGTTTCTGTATGTGTTATACCAAGTTTTAACAAATTATAACAATATGGATTATGATTTTTTTAACCAAGTTTTAACAATTTATAACAATGTGGACTATTTAAGACAAATCAATAATAACAGTTTTACTTATAAACTTGCTTAGTTGAGTAAAAATCTGCACCAATTGTATTTGGCTAAGTGCGATTGAAAAATGTGATTCATTTTTATGAGGGGAATATAAAAATAGAACGGTCGATTTTGACAAAAAACCTATGAATATTTTTTTTTTTTTAAATAAAACTAAAATGAATTAACAACATCGAGTCAATATATCGGTTTTTCTTTCTTCTTTTCCCCGTTAAATATACTAAAAAAAAAAAATCCATAAGCCTTTGGGAGCTTACCAGTTATCACCAGTTACATATTTTACCCAAAATAAAAGGGTGTTAAATGTGAAACTGTGAAAAAGAACAAATCCTTAATTGGCAGATTTTACACGTATTAATGTTTTTTTTCTCGTGTCATGTGTTTTTTTATTTTTAGCTCACCGGGACCGAAAGGCCAAGTGAGCTTTTCCAATCACTTTGCGTCCGTCGTCGTCCGTCATCGTTAACTTTTACAAAAATCTTCTCCTTTTGAAACAACTGGGCCAAATTAAACCAAAATTAACCACAATCATCATTGGGGTGTCTAGTTTAAAAAGTGTGTCCGATGACCCGGCCAACCTACCAAGATGGCCGCCATGGCTAAAAACAGAACATAGGGGTAAAATGCAGTTTTTGGCTTATAACTCAAAAACCAAAGCATTTAGAGCAAATCTACATGGGGGTAAAATTGTTTATCAGGTCAAGATCTATCAACCATGAAATTTTCAGATGAATCGTACAACCCGTTGTTGGGTTACTGCCCTGAATTGGTAATTTTAAGGAAATTTTGCTGTTTTTGGTTATTATCTTGAATATTATTATAGATAGAGATAAACTATAAACCGCAAAAATGTTCAGCAAAGTAAGATTTACAAATAAGTCAACATGACCGAAATGGTCAGTTGACCTCTTTAGGAGTTATTGCCCTTTATAGTCAATTTTTAACCAGTTTTCGTAAATCTTAGTTATCTTTTACAAAAATCTTCTCCTCTGAAATTACTGGGCCAAATTAATTCAAACTTGGCCACAACCATCTTTGGGGTATCTAGTTTAAAAAATGTGTCGGGTGACCCGGCCATCAAATCAAAATGGCCACCACGGCTAAAAATAGAACATAGAGGTAAAATGCAGTTTTTGTCTTATAACTCAAAAACCAAAGCATTTAGAGCAAATCTGACATGGGGTAAGTTGTTTAACAGATCATGATCTATCTGCTCTGAAATTTTCAGATGAATCAGAAAACCCGTTGTTGGGTTGCTGCCCCTGAATCGGTAATTTTAAGGAAATTTTGCTGTTTTTGGTTATTATCTTGAATATTATTATAGATAGAGATAAACTGTAAACAGCAATTATGTTCAGAAAAGTAAGATGTACAAATAAGTCAAATGACCGAAATGGTCAATTGACTCCCTAAGGAGTTATTGTCCTTTATAGTCAATTTTTAACAATTTTCATAACATTTGTAAATTTTTATTAACATTTTCCACTGAAACTACTCGGCCAAGTTCATTATAGATAGAGATAATTGTAAGCAGCAAGACTGTTTAGTAAAGTAAGTTGTACAAACACATCACTATCACCAAAACACAATTTTGTCATGAATCCATCTGCTTCCTTTGTTTAATATTCACATAGACCAAGGTGAGCGACACATGCTCTTTAGAGCCTCTAGTTTAATAATGACAAGAAAAAATGTCTTCGTAATCAACAAACCTGCCATTTTATTTTATGACGTCAGGCAAGTTTGGACTATCTTATCCGAATCAACTTTTCAGACAAATAATAAATAATAAAGGACGCCTCCGGGTGCGAGAATTTCTCGTTGCATTGAAGACCTGTTGGTGACCTTCTGCTGTTGTCTGCTCTATGGTCGGGCTCTTTGGCACATTTCCCATTTCCATTCTCAATTTTACTTGTCATAATTTTGATTGAAAAATGTTTATACATGTGTATATCGTCATAGGAAGGATAATCTTTCAACTCAGTATACGTCGTGAACAGACGTTCTAGAACCAGGAAGAGGGCCTCAATTTTCACATGTCGCCGATCGGTTAAACTCGGTAAATTACGTTTTCTCCGCTATGTGTATAGGGGTATTATACCAACTGGTTCCCTCTATAAGTCTTTGCTAAATTCGCACTTTTCATAAAAATGTGCGGAATTTATTCATTTTCTAAAGAAAGAAATACCTGGCATGAGTAATAAAATTGAGAATGGAAATGGGGAATGTGTCAAAGAGACAACAACCCGACCATAGAGCAGCAACAGCGGAAGTAAATTTGTATCCTGTTCAGTACTACAGTAACAGACAAAATTTTGCATAACATTTCATTGCATATAAGATAATAACAATCACTGGAAGTTAACCAATCAAACTGTCAACATTTTATCTGTTTTAGGTGTCTTTTAAAGTTTTAAAAAATAAATTATAGAAAGACCCGAATAAAAAAAGAATGGTGCTTTGAAACACACAAAAATATGTTTATAACTCAAATATACATATTTACTGCATTGAAATGTGTCAATTTCAAGGGAATATATTTTTTAACCCAATTTTGGTGAGGTTTACTGAATAGACAATAATGAGCAACGATTAGAGATCATGGACCAACAAAATAGAGACATATGGGATAAAAGAAAAATAAGACTCGAGATAAATGTGCCAGAAAATATAGAATGGAAAATAAAGGGGTGATTTCAAAAAAAATAATAATAAAGAAAGAGAAAAAAAATAATAACATATGAATGAAGAACTTTCTTCCCCATCCAGTCCCCAAAATATATCATTCATATATATAAATGCAGAACCGAAATAAAAAATGAAAAAAATGTTCAAAAATAGTTTGTTGTCTGATTATTTAGAATTGAACTCGGGATTTTGAAAGAGGGGGTGGTCTCAAACTAGACAACATTTAATTTAGGAGAAGAACAGGTAAATAATTAATGGTAACCATCAATGTAGCTTCATAACTGGGACCGGGTTCCCTAAGCCTTCCCCCCAACCAAATCCGACTCTGTCATTATAGCTATAGCTCTTTTTTGTTACTTGCTGTTGTGTAGTAAGTATTTGAACTGTGGTTAATATACATTGTAATTACCATCAAAGGTTTAATAATGGATACATCGACTGAATTTCTCTTACAAAAAACAAACTACCTGTACTACTCGACCACCAAGGCCCCTTAAATGAGATGTGGTATGATTGCCACTTAAACAATATTTAGATCAACTATCATAAGTGACCGGTACAGACAAAAATAGAAATAAAAACAAAACAGCCCCAAAAATAAATTAAACAACTTTCCTAGAAATTGAAGGATACAGCGTAGTCAATTGACTTTTAAAAACAATTATCAAAATTAATAATAAAGAATAAGTATATTATTTATACTAGACTTACCATTTTATGATCTATACATCGTGAACTATATGAATGACATACGTATAGTAGATCAGGGTTTACGGATAATAGAAAGTAAGTATAATGAATAAGTATATAGGTGCTAAACGAATGACAAGAACTATTACTCTGTTAACGGTAATTATTAAATATTGTCATTTTATTTATCACACCTGTGCAGTCAGTATAAATTACACTCTGGTTTAATTACACACAAAATTTGAGATTATTTATTTTTTATTAATCATAAATTAGCTAATTATGTAAGGTGTAGGAGTATTGTTATAAGAGCTTGCTGCCTATTTTATCGAAAGACGTTATTTCTCATAAAACTACAATTACATTATATTTATGTTTTATAAATGTTATCCAATTTTTCATGTTTTACGCAATGTTTTATGTTTATTGGAATGTATAATGTTATACAAGTGGTGAGACTTTAATAAAATATTGAATCTGAATCTATATAGATTCAAAGATTCAATAGTTTAATAAAGTCTCACCACATACATACAAGTATAAACACAATATAATATCAAATACACAATATAAAATTTAGAATGCATGTGCCATTCTTAAAAGAACTATGAGAGACTGTTATAAACAATTAGAATTAAAACATAGTTTTGTTATTTATACAAAACATAAAAGTGCAATATCACCAAACACATCCAAGGATAAAACCGGATACATGTACATAATACAAATAACTGATTTTTAACAGTATAAGATACTATTTCGTCGTAATAAAATATTATGGGAGGTTTTGGCAACAGAACTACAAACATTTTCATTTTTGAACAAAAATATAAATTTTTCATCATCTGACAAAGTTATAAACATATCATTTTGTTGAATTATATCAATAAATAAAGACTGCCTTAAATCTTCATATAATGGACATATTAACAATACATGTTTTTCATCTTCTATATCATCACAATTGAAACATAATGTTTTATCTAAATCTAATCTTTCGTAACGACCAGTTTCAATTTTTAAAGGTGCTACTCCACATCTAAATTTCGCATATATGCACTGCGATATCGAATAGGTATGTTTTGCAACAAATATTGTTCAGTAGAGTATGAAAATTTATGTTTAAGTTCTCAAATTATTTCCTTGATCATAAGAATCAAGCCTTGTACTCCATTCAGTTTTATAGTTATCAAAAATATTAACTTCTAACTGATGAATTATATTTTTATCCAGTATATCTACATTACAAAATCTGTCCATATTGTAAAGTTTCAACATTTCTATCACTTTATAACTCCAATTTTTAATTTTATAACTATTTTTTCTAATTGACCATATAAATACTTTATAATTTATCCTGTCTTTATCCATTTTTGTACATCTTGCCCAGTGTCTAAAAATGCTAGACCACTGTTTAACATATGGAGGCTTCCAACCCATGTCACCTGAAACAGCATCATTGGGGGAATACTTTCCAACTCCCATATAAAATCTCATGGCTCGGTTCTGAACTGCTGAGATGCAGGAGAACTCACTTGTTCCTCAAATAGCTGAGCCGTAATTGATGACTGACCAAACTAAAGTGTCAATCAATTTGGTGAAAATATTGTGATGGAAGCCACCATGTGCTTTACATTTTACTATAAGAAGGCCTAATGCCCGACTTGCTAACTTTGCAACTGCCTTTGCCATAACTTTATAATTTAAAAATCTATTAATACTAATCCTAAATATTGATAGCTAGAAACATAATCAATATATAGCTACCATATGGAATAAAGTCTGAACATTTAACTTTAAGGTACCATTAATTATTTGATAATTGTGTGAACAATACATAAATACCAAAAAAACAAATACAAAAAAATGTAACTTGGAAGACTGATTTTTACATTGCTGTATAAATATAGTGTTTTGAACTTCCTTTATTTGTCTATGAAACAATCTTATTTCCACAGAAACGCATATTTTTGAGAAAATAACACAATTCGGAGACCGTTATCGATCCGTGTCTTATACGATCTAGCGCATACTTGAAGTCGACGTACTGCCCGTGATGTTAAATTCTTTGTTTCAGCATTTGCCCAATCGGTGTACCGCGATTTTGCGGGCATCTTATAGTATCATAGATATAAGAAGATGTGGTACGAGTGCCAATGACACAACTCTCCATCCAAGACACAACTTGTAAAACTAAACCATTATAGGTCAAATGGACGGTCCTTAACACGGTTCACAACGAACACGGCAAGCAAGCTATAAAGGGACATACCAATGACAAGTGTAAACATTCAAAAAGGAAAACCAATGGTCTTATCTAAATATAAAAACAAGAAACATGTATAAACCACATCAACAAACGACAACCACTGAATCATGCATATTTAAGGCAAAAAAAAAATCCAACAAGCAGCAGTCGCGAATTTAGCCGTATTCTGAAAAGAGTTTCAAACTCCGGAACACCACCACGAAACGTTCACATATAAAAAATCGAAAAAAAGAGTGAGGTTCCTACCCTGAGAACAACCCTGGATCCGACAATGTACAGGGTTGGGACAACTGATTGGTCGTGACAAAAATTCCGACACCATTCCGCTGGAGAACGTTTATTAGATAAGGATTAACCTTTTTGCGTTCACATATTATGACTTCATATTATGCCCCTCCCAGGTTTGTAACAATAAGTGATAATTTAGACAATATACCCATGACATTTTCAGGGGATTATTGATAGACGTGAGCTTTAATTTAGGGGGGTTGAAAGCGATAAAATGTTACAGTATAAAAAAATGTGCAAATAAAAAAAATCAGCAGCAAACATCCATCACAGATTTATTGCAAATGAGGGGCAAAATATACCAGAAGGACATTCAAACTCATAAATCGAAAATAAACTGACAATGCCAAAGCTTAAAAGAAGACAAACAATAGTACACAAATCACAACATAGAAAACTAAAGACTAGGTAACACGAACCCCACCAAAGCACGGGTGTCATTCGGTTTATCGAGTGAAATGATCGTGAAAGAATATCTAACGGTGGTCAAGTATTGCGAGACGATCGTGAAAGCTCTGGTACCGGATCATGAATGTAATTTAAAAAATTTAAATTCTACCTTAGAATCAGTGAAAAAAAATCGCTGAATTTTCAAAACGCGGAACAAATCTGAACAAAAAAATTTGTCTGTCAAAATTATATTCAACTTCCTCAACATTACTGTGCAATAAGATAAAGAAAATATGCAGTACTTTATGAAAAAACACAAAAGGCGCAATACATGTCTATCGGATTATTTTATAAAAACATGCTTTTTGTACCTATAATGGTCATATTTCAATATATATCATGATATATTTGAAATTTAATCTTTGTTGTTTCTGATAGTACAGTAAAAGTAAGCTCTTCCCTTAAAACCGTTCAATTGTTTATGAAAGCAATGGGTTGCCGGAATATTGGGTTGTCGGACTAATGGGTTGTCGAACTAATGGGCTGTCGGAACAAAGGGATGTCGGACTAATGTGCTGTCGGAATAATGGCGTGTAACCCATTTTTTCCACGACTAAATCCTTCTAAAATGAACCAGAAATCACGCCTAGAAATACATCTAACAAAAACACGGAGTGGACGAGATCGGGTAATTCCAACAACAAAAATACACCTAGTACTGATCTGAGAGTACTCGCAGTTACTGACAACTAATACAAAAATTCATGCATCTATTAAAGACTTAATTCCAGGGGATTACTGGTTTATTTTTGGAGCAGAGGATTTAGTTGTGGAAAAAAATGATACGGATACAACACCTTATCAATTTAGATATACTCTCAGAAGCGTAATATTCGCGAGACTTCGTGCTTAACGCCCCCATTCCGTATTGACTTCGCGAGACTTCATGTTTAACGCCCCCAATCCGTATTGACTTCGCGAGACTTCGTGTTTAACGCCCCCATTCCGTATTGACTTCGCGAGACCTCTTGTTTAACGCCCCAATTCCGTATTAACTTCGCGAGACTTCGTGTTTAACGCCCCCATTCCGTATTGACTTCGCGATACTTCGTGTTTAACGCCCCCATTCCGTATTGACTTCGTGAGACTTCGTGTTTAACGCCCCCATTCCGTATTGACTTCGCGAGACCTCGTGTTTAACGCCCCCATTCCGTATTGACATTCCGTTAATGATCATTATGATGTCCTCAGTAGAATATTGATGTGATAAGTTCTTATGGAATTACAATAATAGACATTTCATCCAACATGCTAAATTAATTTATCGGGGGCAGTTTATAATTATCTATTAAGGGAAACTTCTTCAATTTAATTGTCTTTGTCGTTAACTTGTTGTTTTTTTTTTTTTTTTTTTTTTTTTTTTTTTTTTTTTTTTTTTTTGGAATACCAATTTGCTTATGAGTAAATTCTAAATCAAACAATATAACATTATTGTCTTTAGGTTTTAACATGTGCGTTCGGTGATTCTCATAGGTAAATTCTAAATCAAACGTAATAAAAATACTGTTAAGGTTTTTACATGTGCGTGCGGTGATTCTGATCAGTAAATTCTAAGACCCCGTTCACACTAGGACATTTTTATCGATTTAAACTAGACCGGTTCACTTTAGATCGATTTAAGGGCCAGTGTGAACGCTTTGAATCGATCTTCAATCGGTCTATTAAAACTAAAACATCAAAAGATATTTAAAATTTTTTAACAAAAAACATGGTGCCAATTTTACGTGACGGCGACTATAGTTTAGTTTGAATCGATCTAAAGTAAACCGATCTTACTTTAAATGTGAACGCAGAGATCGGTTTAAACTAGTACGATTGAATCGAAAATAACGTATGCGCATGTACAAAACTATCTGAGAGGTTCGTTGTCTAACCCATATTTCTGTGTTTACAGACATTTAAGAAAACATTTTGTCTTCGCCATCGCATAGATTTGCGAAATCTGTGTCTTCATTTCTTATGATGTTTTTTTTTTCTTTTTTAGGAACCGCAATACTTCATCGTGTTGTAACTTCGTTACTACAGATATTTTTTTTTCAAAATTAAAGAAAACGACAATAACACCTGTACCAAAATGTTAACTTCTGATTCAGGAGAAACAATAACTTTATCCATTTTTTTTTCAAGTGTGTATGTATGTCAGAGTATCAATAGATGAGTTCTATTTATACACAATGTTTACAGTTTTACGGGTAAAAAGGTTAGATCGATTGCGTTTTTAATTGTAGTGTGAACGCAGTGGATCGGTTTAGACCGATAGAGATCGTTATGATTAAAGATAATGTGAACGCTAACTGGTTTTATTTAGATCGATTCAAATTAGATCGATTAAAAAAATGCTAGTGTGAACGGGGTCTTAATCAAACGCAATAAAAATACTGTTAAGGTTTTTACATGTGCGTTCGGTGATTCTGATAAGTAAATTCTAAATCAAACGTTATAAAAATACTGTTGAGTTTTAACATGTGCGTTCCGTGATACTTATAAGTAAATTATTAATCAAACGCAATAAAAATACTGTTAAGGTTTTTACATGTGCGTTGAACTTCGGTGATTCTGATAAGTAAATTCTAAATCAAACGCAATGAAATGACTTTGGGTTTTTAAATGTGCGTGTGGTGATACTTATATAAGTAAATTCTTTATCAAACTTAATACAATGACTGTTTAAGTTTTTGCATGTGCATTCGGTGATACTTATAAATAAATTCCAAATCAAACGCAAAAAATGACTGTTTGGGTTTTTTACAAGTGCGTGCAGTGAAACGTATAATTAAATTCTAAATCAAACGCAATAAAATGACTTTTTAGGTTTTCACATGTGCGTTTGGTGATTTTGTGACATTACCAAATACAATATTATGATTATCTTACTCGTTCCGTGAAATATCTCCCACTGGATGTTTACAAAAACATACACAAAATGCCTACCTGGTGTGAATCCTTAAACTGCTAAGTTTGATCTTCAAGTAATATGATCTTGAGAGTTTAAAATCAGATTGGTATATCATTGATAAACAACATCGCGTGTTTATATGGAATTATCGGGGTAATGATACAAGTTATTATTATTTATGATCGCCATTATTCACTTGTAAACAAGACAGATATTAGCTTGCGAGATTCATTTATTATCAGTAATCGCTTTATCCATTATAATTTTCGAATAATTCTTAAACCTATAAAGTCGAGATATTTCCGTCGGACTTTGACTAGATATATAGTAGTCATTAGTGTTGTATATATGGGGTCTACGTCCGGTCATACTACGCCACGTGACTTCGTGTTTCCGGTTTGCCTCGTTTTGTTTTCAAAGAAAGAAAGACATTAGAACAATATATTTACACTTGATCTATATGTACAATTTATATGTATGATCATTTTCCCTTATTTTTTTAAATGTTTAAACAATAGAAGAATATTGTTTTGATGATTATTTTTTTCTCAACGTAGTCTTTCAAATAGAAACAACTACAATAATTGAATTGTTTACCTTATTCATGTTATTCTCAAACTACCTTCAACCTTATTCGATACAGGTCCTCATGAAAAGCAAACAAACCATGATCCACTTTTCAGAACTTTTTGGTCATATAGCTTCATGTAACTCTTCAACTGTTTCGATTCTTATATATCATTGCCTTTCAAATATTCGGTTTTGAGCCTTCCCGTCATGGAGGTTTATAATCCATATGTCCTCGGTCGAGTCTTAATTTGATTTGTTCTTTAAAAAAATTTGGGTTGATGACCACTCGTTGACTGTCTCTTTTAAGGGCTCACAGCCTAACATATCATATTTTGACATTTGAGTCAATATGCACAATTCATTTAGAAGCAATTAAACATTTTTACATATGGTTATAAAAATATCAAGATTTTGTGTGTGTGTGTGTGTTTGAGACAGACAACTACAACACCGAAATGGCATCCGAAAACTACCGATCTTCAAATGACTTTTAAAGCACAAATATAATAATAAATATAACTAGTCAATTAAGCTTATCCAATAGTATATAATGACGTTCCTCTAAGACTATCTTGTCATATATTACAAAAATGTGAAAATATCGTTTTATCTGCACCAGGTGACCAACACAAGCAGAATATTTTTTATGTGTACCCAATTTTTCGGTAAAATAGTTTCTTACTTGTAGCTCCATTGCTTTCAATTTTGACATTAGTTCAATTTTGACATTATAGCAATTTTGACAATAGTTCAATTTTAACATTATAGTTCAACTTTGACATTAGCTCAATTTTAAAACTATAGTTCAACTTTGACATTAGATCAATTTTAACATTATAGTTCCAACTTTGACATTGGTTCAATTTTGACATTATAGTTCAATTTTGACATTAGCTCAATTTTAACATTAGTTAAATTTCTCATAAAAAACTGAAAACTTTTAGGAAATGTACAATCCATCAAAAACTAAGGAATAATTCAAAGGTACGTGTAGCATCCATACGGTAAGGTCGAGTTATAGTCTTAATAACATGACAAGACTATATCAGCGTTAGTTTATTTTTATAAAATTGAAACAAACTGGCTGCCGATAGAGAATTATTTTCATGCTCTGTTTTGATTAATCTTTAAAACAAAACAGCAATTGTTTTGACTAAATGCCCATTCTAATCCTTTGGGAAATAAGTTTTTTTTTTACAATACGATTTCTTGTAGTTATACATGTCGTAATCGCGTCTGCATCCAATACAAAAAAAGATACAAACATCTTACTGTTCACCTGTTTACTGAGGGTGGAGGCAAGAAGGGGTCCATACACTTTAAATACTTATAACAGAAATTCAATTTATCTTAATTGAGAAAAAAGAAAAAAATGAATTGAAAATTTAAATAAAACATCCAACAAGGTTCATTCTATTTACAATAGTACAACAGTTAACATTAATGTTAATTCAAAGAACAGTTAACATGTAATCAGTCAATAACTTTTAACAACTCTTATATTTTGAAATTAACAGTTAATAAAAGTATGAAATTACATAAAATACCTCAACAGAAAAGATATCCTCTCGTCCGCCTTATCACTAGTAGGTTCCCGTAAAACCCGTCTTGAAGAACTATGCAATTATTCATTTATCTGTTAACCCGAAATCTATTAACATGTGTTATAATTAAACAGAAAAAAGTCCAAGGTGAAAAGATTACTTTTACCCATGACTCTCTATGTCACGTTGAAGTATGAAACTTAAGGACATACTAAATAATACCATTTTTTTTTCATTTTGCTGTTCTTTAGAGTTCATTCACTCCTTTACCATAAAGCTAAGTTTAAACTCAGTCGGAAATCTTTTGTCGATTATAGCTGTAATAATTTGTATGACAAAAAGTCCATCTTTTGATTAATATAGATAATGATTATTAAAACGTGTCATGTTGCTGCGGATTAATTCTATATTAACTAAATCAACAGGAAAAAGGAACATAAACGCATCTCCAATATCAAACTATTTTCAATCATGTTTTGAAATTCTATAGAAACCTCGTTTCGATGTTCTGCTTTATCTTGAAAATAGACTGAAAATTGCTATACTCTGTCTTCAAAGCGAGAACATGGACAACGTGTCTTAATTTGAATCACTTTAAGTTTCTATGTTGTTTCTTTTGTAGTTTTATTTGTCTGTTTGCCTTTATTCTTTTTAGCCATGCCGTTGTCAGTTTATTTTCGATCTATGAGTTTGAATGTCCCTCAGGTATCTTTCGCCCCTCTTTTATAAACCCAGAACATATCTGACTAATTTTGCAAGACGTGTTTCATCCACCAGAGCATCAGAGCTACGATCGCTTTTTATATGATGTGGGTTAAAGGGAGTCTTCAGGTATCCATTCCTTTTTTTTATCTACGTTTTTTCTAGATGTTTTTTTTTTCATTTTCTCTTTCTTTATTATTTAGCAACGAGTTCTTTTCTTTTTCATTATTTTTTTTACCTATTATTATCTTGTCAGCTAACCCGACTCAGACGCACGTTTCATCTGCATCGGAATAATTTTTATCGTCTTGAATATGCAGGGAATATTTGCCACTGGACGTTAAGCAGTAGAAACCAGTACGTAACCAGTTATGATGCAGAATATGTTTTTACGAAGCAAGTAATGTACTGCTGAACGAAGGCCTCTTAATTTCCGTACTGTCAGAGATCCCTTTAATACACCAGACTCAAGCTGGCAGCCACTTTCATCGGCCAATCAAGATAGCAGCCACTTTTTTCCAGCAGCCAATTTTGACGATATGTCTAAAAACCAAAAAACTGCGTGAGACTCAAACGTTCCAAAAATCGCTAAATCTTAGTTAAATGCAATCTAACAGCGGAAATCGACAATTTCACGGTTTCTGCTAATTTCTAAAGCATTTCATTCCGTTTTAAATATGTATGTAAGCGGTCTGTCCTTTATTTGACATTCGATAATTGATATTCAATATCTAACCGACTGCTAGCCGTCGGTTCAATATTTAAATTTACTTGAAAATCACTATAAAGCCTGAGGGAAAAGATACCATTTTATGACCCCTTCAAGCTGTCATAAATTTTCGTTGTCCTCGAATATAAACCCTGATACAAGTTGTATATTTGTCTTTATGTTATATAGATTTTTATCAATAAAACATTACAGAGGATTCACCAAAGATGTAATTTAATATATAAAATATGAAACAAAATCCAATTACTCCAGAAACATATAGAAATATACATAGAAATACTTATGGAAAGCCAAAAAAGAAAAGAAATTAATAGTGACCACCTAACAGAGACTGCTTAAATGACGGTGACCACCCTAAGACGACTTTGAACCTCTGTTGTGGCCAGACGGGCCCGGATCCCAGAAAAATATTTAAGTGGCAAATAGCTTGGATCAATACCTTTGAAATGAGCTAGGTCCGGTTCGGAACTTTGCCGTAGGGATATGTCGAGGAGTACCGAATGTGTGGTTGATATGGAAAATACGTAAATTGGCAACTTTGAACCTCTGTGGTGGCCAGACGGGCCCGGATCCCAGAAAAATATTTAAGTGGGGAATAGCTTGGGTCAATACCTTTAAAATGAGCTAGGTCCGGTTCGGAACTTTGCCGTTGATATATGCCGAAAAGTACCGAATGTATGCATATGGTTAATACGGAAAATTACGTTAAGGGGCACCTTTGAACCTCTGTGGTGACCAGACGGGCCCGGATCCCAGAAAAATATTTAAGTGGCAAATAGCTTGGATCAATACCTTTGAAATGAGCTAGGTCCGGTTCGGAACTTTGCCGTAGGGATATGTCGAGGAGTACCGAATGTGTGGTTGATATGGAAAATACGTAAATTGGCAACTTTGAACCTCTGTGGTGGCCAGACGGGCCCGGATCCCAGAAAAATATTTAAGTGGGGAATAGCTTGGGTCAATACCTTTAAAATGAGCTAGGTCCGGTTCGGAACTTTGCCGTTGATATATGCCGAAAAGTACCGAATGTATGCATATGGTTAATACGGAAAATTACGTTAAGGGGCACCTTTGAACCTCTGTGGTGACCAGACGGGCCCGGATCCCAGAAAAATATTTAAGTGGCAAATAGCTTGGATCAATACCTTTGAAATGAGCTAGGTCCGGTTCGGAACTTTGCCGTAGGGATATGTCGAGGAGTACCGAATGTGTGGTTGATATGGAAAATACGTAAATTGGCAACTTTGAACCTCTGTGGTGGCCAGACGGGCCCGGATCCCAGAAAAATATTTAAGTGGGGAATAGCTTGGGTCAATACCTTTAAAATGAGCTAGGTCCGGTTCGGAACTTTGCCGTTGATATATGCCGAAAAGTACCGAATGTATGCATATGGTTAATACGGAAAATTACGTTAAGGGGCACCTTTGAACCTCTGTGGTGACCAGACGGGCCCGGATCCCAGAAAAATATTTAAGTGGCAAATAGCTTGGATCAATACCTTTGAAATGAGCTAGGTCCGGTTCGGAACTTTGCCGTAGGGATATGTCGAGGAGTACCGAATGTGTGGTTGATATGGAAAATACGTAAATTGGCAACTTTGAACCTCTGTGGTGGCCAGACGGGCCCGGATCCCAGAAAAATATTTAAGTGGGGAATAGCTTGGGTCAATACCTTTAAAATGAGCTAGGTCCGGTTCGGAACTTTGCCGTTGATATATGCCGAAAAGTACCGAATGTATGCATATGGTTAATACGGAAAATTACGTTAAGGGGCACCTTTGAACCTCTGTGGTGACCAGACGGGCCCGGATCCCAGAAAAATATTTAAGTGGCAAATAGCTTGGATCAATACCTTTGAAATGAGCTAGGTCCGGTTCGGAACTTTGCCGTAGGGATATGTCGAGGAGTACCGAATGTGTGGTTGATATGGAAAATACGTAAATTGGCAACTTTGAACCTCTGTGGTGGCCAGACGGGCCCGGATCCCAGAAAAATATTTAAGTGGGGAATAGCTTGGGTCAATACCTTTAAAATGAGCTAGGTCCGGTTCGGAACTTTGCCGTTGATATATGCCGAAAAGTACCGAATGTATGCATATGGTTAATACGGAAAATTACGTTAAGGGGCACCTTTGAACCTCTGTGGTGACCAGACGGGCCCGGATCCCAGAAAAATATTTAAGTGGCAAATAGCTTGGATCAATACCTTTGAAATGAGCTAGGTCCGGTTCGGAACTTTGCCGTAGGGATATGTCGAGGAGTACCGAATGTGTGGTTGATATGGAAAATACGTAAATTGGCAACTTTGAACCTCTGTGGTGGCCAGACGGGCCCGGATCCCAGAAAAATATTTAAGTGGGGAATAGCTTGGGTCAATACCTTTAAAATGAGCTAGGTCCGGTTCGGAACTTTGCCGTTGATATATGCCGAAAAGTACCGAATGTATGCATATGGTTAATACGGAAAATTACGTTAAGGGGCACCTTTGAACCTCTGTGGTGACCAGACGGGCCCGGATCCCAGAAAAATATTTAAGTGGCAAATAGCTTGGATCAATACCTTTGAAATGAGCTAGGTCCGGTTCGGAACTTTGCCGTAGGGATATGTCGAGGAGTACCGAATGTGTGGTTGATATGGAAAATACGTAAATTGGCAACTTTGAACCTCTGTGGTGGCCAGACGGGCCCGGATCCCAGAAAAATATTTAAGTGGGGAATAGCTTGGGTCAATACCTTTAAAATGAGCTAGGTCCGGTTCGGAACTTTGCCGTTGATATATGCCGAAAAGTACCGAATGTATGCATATGGTTAATACGGAAAATTACGTTAAGGGGCACCTTTGAACCTCTGTGGTGACCAGACGGGCCCGGATCCCAGAAAAATATTTAAGTGGCAAATAGCTTGGATCAATACCTTTGAAATGAGCTAGGTCCGGTTCGGAACTTTGCCGTAGGGATATGTCGAGGAGTACCGAATGTGTGGTTGATATGGAAAATACGTAAATTGGCAACTTTGAACCTCTGTGGTGGCCAGACGGGCCCGGATCCCAGAAAAATATTTAAGTGGGGAATAGCTTGGGTCAATACCTTTAAAATGAGCTAGGTCCGGTTCGGAACTTTGCCGTTGATATATGCCGAAAAGTACCGAATGTATGCATATGGTTAATACGGAAAATTACGTTAAGGGGCACCTTTGAACCTCTGTGGTGACCAGACGGGCCCGGATCCCAGAAAAATATTTAAGTGGCAAATAGCTTGGATCAATACCTTTGAAATGAGCTAGGTCCGGTTCGGAACTTTGCCGTAGGGATATGTCGAGGAGTACCGAATGTGTGGTTGATATGGAAAATACGTAAATGGCAACTTTGAACCTCTGTGGTGGCCAACGGCCCGATCCCAAAAATATTAAGTGGAATAGCTTGGGTCAATACCTTAAATGACTAGGCGGTCGGACTTGCCGTTGATAATGCGAAAAGTACCGATGTATGCATATGGTTAATACGGAAAATACGTTAAGGGGACCTTTGAACCTCTGTGGTGACCAGACGGCCCGGATCCCAGAAAATATTTAGTGGCAAATACTTGATCAATACTTTGAAATGGCTAGGTCGTTCGGAACTTTGCCGTAGGGAATGCGAGGATACGAATGTGTGGTTGATAGGAAAATACGTAATTGCAACTTTGAACCTGTGGTGGCCAACGGGCGGTCCCAAAATTAAGGGAAGTTGGTCATCTTAATGACTAGTCCGGTCGGAATTGCGTGATATAGCCGAAAGAGTAGATATGTTAATCGGAAAATTACGTTAGGCACTTACTGGGTGACAGACGCCGATCGAAATATAAGTGGCAATACTTGTCATACCTGAATGAGGGTCGGTGACTGCGTAGGGATTCGAGGATCGAAGTGTGTGAAGGAAATATATTGAACTTTGAACCTCTGTGGTGCCGACGGCGACCAGAAAATATAGTGGATATTGGAATACTAAATGATAGTCGTCGAACTTCCTTGTTATGCCGAAGTACGATGTATAGGTTAATACAATAGTTAAGGGACCTTTGACCCTGGTACCCGCGATCAAAAATATAAGCAAATAGTTGTAATACTGAATGAAGGTCCGTCGGACTTGCGTAGATATTCGAGGAGTACGAATGTGTTGATATGAAAATCATGGAACTTGAACCCTTGGTGGCAGACGGAAAATTACGTTAAGGGCACCTTTGAACCTCTGTGGTGACCAGACGGGCCCGGATCCCAGAAAAATATTTAAGTGGCAAATAGCTTGGATCAATACCTTTGAAATGAGCTAGGTCCGGTTCGGAACTTTGCCGTAGGGATATGTCGAGGAGTACCGAATGTGTGGTTGATATGGAAAATACGTAAATTGGCAACTTTGAACCTCTGTGGTGGCCAGACGGGCCCGGATCCCAGAAAAATATTTAAGTGGGAATAGCTTGGGTCAATACCTTTAAAATGAGCTAGGTCCGGTTCGGAACTTTGCCGTTGATATATGCCGAAAAGTACCGAATGTATGCATATGGTTAATACGGAAAATTACGTTAAGGGCACCTTTGAACCTCTGTGGTGACCAGACGGGCCCGGATCCCAGAAAAATATTTAAGTGGCAAATAGCTTGGATCAATACCTTTGAAATGAGCTAGGTCCGGTTCGGAACTTTGCCGTAGGGATATGTCGAGGAGTACCGAATGTGTGGTTGATATGGAAAATACGTAAATTGGCAACTTTGAACCTCTGTGGTGGCCAGACGGGCCCGGATCCCAGAAAAATATTTAAGTGGGGAATAGCTTGGGTCAATACCTTTAAAATGAGCTAGGTCCGGTTCGGAACTTTGCCGTTGATATATGCCGAAAAGTACCGAATGTATGCATATGGTTAATACGGAAAATTACGTTAAGGGGCACCTTTGAACCTCTGTGGTGACCAGACGGGCCGGATCCCAGAAAATATTTAAGGGCAAATACTTGGATCATACCTTTGAATGACTAGGTCCGTTCGGAACTTTGCCGTAGGGATATGTCGAGGAGTACCGAATGTGTGGTTGATATGGAAAATACGTAAATTGGCAACTTTGAACCTCTGTGGGGCCAGACGGCCCGGATCCAGAAAAATATTTAAGTGGGGAATAGTTGGTCAATACCTTTAAAATGACTAGTCGGTTCGGAACTTTGCCGTTGATAATGCCGAAAAGTACCGAATGTATGCATATGGTTATACGGAAATTACGTTAAGGGCACCTTTGAACCTCTGTGGTGACCAGACGGGCCCGGATCCCAGAAATATTTAAGTGGCAAATAGCTTGGATCATACCTTTGAAATGAGCTAGGTCGGTTCGGAACTTTGCCGTAGGGATATGTCGAGGGTACCGAATGTGTGGTTGATATGGAAAATACGTAAATTGGCAACTTTGAACCTTGTGGTGGCCAGACGGCCCGGATCCAGAAAAATATTTAAGTGGGGAATAGCTTGGGTCAATACCTTTAAATGAGCTAGGTCCGTTCGGAACTTTGCCGTTGATATATGCGAAAAGTACGAATGTAGCATATGTTAATACGGAAATTACGTTAAGGGCACCTTTGAACCTCTGTGGACAGACGGGCCCGGATCCAGAAAAAAATTTAAGTGGCAAATAGCTTGGATCAATACTTGAAATGAGCTAGGTCGGTTCGGAACTTTGCCGTAGGATATGTCGAGGAGTACCGAATGTGTGGTTGATATGGAAAATACGTAAATTGCAACTTTGAACCTTGGTGGCCAGACGGGCCGGATCCAGAAAAATATTTAAGTGGGAAAGCTTGGGTCAATACTTTAAAATGAGCTAGTCCGTTCGGAACTTTGCCGTTGATATATGCCGAAAAGTACCGAATGTATGCATATGTTAATACGGAAAATTACGTTAAGGGGCACCTTTGAACCTCTGTGGTGACCAGACGGGCCCGGATCCCGAAAAATATTTAAGTGGCAAATAGCTTGGATCATACCTTTGAAATGAGCTAGGTCCGGTTCGGAACTTTGCCGTAGGATATGTCGAGGAGTACGAATGTGTGGTTGATATGGAAAATACGTAAATTGCAACTTTGAACCTCTGTGGTGGCCAGACGGGCCCGGATCCAGAAAATATTTAATGGGGAATAGCTTGGGTCATACCTTTAAAATGAGCTAGTCCGGTTCGGACTTGCCGTTGATATATGCCGAAAAGTACGAATGTATGCATATGGTTAATACGGAAAATTACGTTAAGGGGCACCTTTGAACCTCTGTGGTGACCAGACGGGCCCGGATCCCAGAAAAATATTTAGTGCAATAGCTTGGATCAATACCTTTGAAATGAGCTGGTCGTTCGGAACTTTGCCGTAGGGATATGTCGAGGAGTACGAATGGTGGTGATATGAAATACGTAAATGGCAATTTGAACCTCTGTGGTGGCCAGACGGGCCCGGATCCCAGAAAAATATTTAAGTGGGGAATAGCTTGGGTCAATACCTTTAAAATGAGCTAGGTCCGGTTCGGAACTTTGCCGTTGATATATGCCGAAAAGTACCGAATGTATGCATATGGTTAATACGGAAAATTACGTTAAGGGGCACTTTGAACCTCTGTGGTGACCAGACGGGCCCGGATCCCAGAAAAATATTTAAGTGGCAAATAGCTTGGATCAATACCTTTGAAATGAGCTAGGTCCGGTTCGGAACTTGCCGTAGGGATATGTCGAGGAGTACCGAATGTGTGGTTGATATGGAAAATACGTAAATGGCAACTTTGAACCTCTGTGGTGGCCAGACGGGCCCGGATCCCAGAAAATATTTAAGTGGGGAATAGCTTGGGTCAATACCTTTAAATGAGCTAGGTCCGGTTCGAACTTTGCGTTGATATATGCCGAAAAGTACGAATGTATGCATATGGTTAATACGGAAAATTACGTTAAGGGGCACCTTTGAACCTCTGTGGTGACCAGACGGGCCCGGATCCCAGAAAAATATTTAAGTGGCAAATAGCTGGATCAATACCTTTGAAATGAGCTAGGTCGGTTCGGAACTTTGCCGTAGGATATGTCGAGAGTACCGAATGTGTGGTTGATATGGAAATCGTAATTGGCAACTTTGAACTCTGTGGTGGCGACGGGCCGGATCCCAGAAAAATATTTAAGTGGGGAATAGCTTGGTCAATACCTTTAAAATGAGCTAGGTCCGGTTCGGAACTTTGCCGTTGATATATGCCGAAAAGTACCGAATGTATGCATATGGTTAATACGGAAAATTACGTTAAGGGGCACCTTTGAACCTCTGTGGTGACCAGACGCGCCCGGATCCCAGAAAAATATTTAAGTGGGGAATAGCTTGGGTCAATACCTTTAAAATGAGCTAGGTCCGGTTCGGAACTTTGCCGTTGATATATGCCGAAAAGTACCGAATGTATGCATATGGTTAATACGGAAAATTACGTTAAGGGGCACCTTTGAACCTCTGTGGTGACCAGACGGGCCCGGATCCCAGAAAAATATTTAAGTGGCAAATAGCTTGGATCAATACCTTTGAAATGAGCTAGGTCCGGTTCGGAACTTTGCCGTAGGGATATGTCGAGGAGTACCGAATGTGTGGTTGATATGGAAAATACGTAAATTGGCAACTTTGAACCTCTGTGGTGGCCAGACGGGCCCGGATCCCAGAAAAATATTTAAGTAGCAAATAGCTTGGATCAATACCTTTGAAATGAGCTAGGTCCGGTTCGGAACTTTGCCGTAGGGATATGTCGAGGAGTACCGAATGTGTGGTTGATTTGGAAAATACGTAAATTGGCAACTTTGAACCTCTGTGGTGGCCAGACGGGCCCGGATCCCAGACAAATATTTAAGTGGGGAATAGCTTGGGTCAATACCTTTAAAATGAGCTAGGTCCAGTTCGGAACTTTGCCGTTGGTATATGCCGAAAAGTACCGAATGTATGCATATGGTTAATACGGAAAATTACGTTAAGGGGCACCTTTGAACCTCTGTGGTGGCGAGACGGGCCCGGATTCCGGAAAAATATTTCAGTGGAGAATAGCTTGGGTCAAAATGAGATAGGTCCGGTTTGGAACTTTGGCGTTGGTATATACCGAATGTGTGGTTAATACGGAAATTGACGTTAAGGGGCACCCTTGAACCTCTGTGGTGGCCAGACGCGCCCGGATCCCAGAAATTATTTAAGTTGGTAATAGCCTTGGTCAGTACCTTTAAAATCAGCCAGGTCCGGTTCGGAACTTTGCCGTAGGGATATGTCGAGGAATACCGAATGTATTGTTGATATAGAAAATACATGTACGTAAATGGACAATTTTGAACCTCTGTGGTGGCCAGACAGTGCCGGTTCCCAGAAAAATTTTGAAGTGGCGAATAGCTCGGGTCAATACATTTAAAATGAGATAGGTCTGGTTCGGAACTTTGTCGTAGAGATAAGCCTAGGATTTCCGAAAGCTTGTGTGGTTAATATGAAAAGTACGTTAAGGCACACCTTTGAATCCCTATAATGGCCAATATCTTTCATTAGTACAACACCTCCAAATATAGATAAATTAAGATGGCTTCTTATAATGCTAGTAAAAAAGAACCCGAATATAAAGTGTATGGAACTTGTTTGGTAACCTTCTTTCATTGAAACAGGTTAAATTTAAAGTAGGGGACGGACACAGTTTTAAACTTTAAAGAAAAGAATGTTTAAAAAGGTGGACCGAGAAAAGTCTTAACTGGTGTCCCAAGTGTTAAACACTTCAGCCCAAAGGTATCGGATCAAGGATTTTACTGACGAAAAAGTACAAAGTTCTTTTTATGAACCTTAACTTAAAAGACGGTTCAGGATTTTAACCGCATCGGAAAGGTCTTGCGAAAACAAAACAGGTGTGGGTGAAAGAGGTCTTTGTTCCATGAAAAGGGTAACCTAAGTCCTTAAACTCTTGATTCAAATAATAAGATTTGCAGTACCAACCTTTTAGCAAGTATAGGCTTTGACAATTTGCCAAGATTATAAAGGATACTTTTGTTATGCGAGTATTAATGTGGTGAAGGCTTAAACATCTGGACTACGTCTTTACCAAATAATAAACCACTAACGGATTTTAATCTCCCACCAGCATGTTTCGATAGAATACACATCCTCAGACTCTCAAGATTTTCCTTGTTTTGGTCTTAAGCTTCTATTGACAACTGAAGTTTCAAGAGTTCATCAATGTTTTATGTGTCGAGTTTTTAATCTGATTTACCTCGAGTTCTTGGTGCAGAGTGGTCTTAAACTCATCTTCCTTTTTCTCGAGTTCTTTAATGACTGTATCATATCCTTTCTCTAGTCGTTTTATATCTCTCTTTATCTGGTTACACGCGGATTGTAATTCTAATTCTAACGGTTTCGTATAGTGTTTCAATTGACGCATGACTCGTCGTTTTGTTGCAGCATCCGTTTTATTATTCTAAGATTTAATGTTAGTGATAGGATTGTTGTTCATGTTCAATTCTTCAAGCAATTGACTCCTATTTATTTCTCAATTTCCATAAAGTCCAAATTTGTCTGTCTTGGAAACGCAACTTCATCAAGGTTTTCCTTCAGACAACAATTGTGACAAATACAAACAAAAGTGTCCACAGACCACTGGTGCTCTTATCTGAAGTTAATCGGTGATGTAGTAGATCTTAAGTTTCAAGTAATTTACCATTACGTAAGGGGGAATTAAAGTCCGTAAGAATCAAAATACGCTTTGCTTGTTGTCGTCTTAAACTAACACGTCCAATGGGTTCCAGGTCTCATAATGGAAGGGTTAAAAGGTCATCAAACACGTCTTGCAATCGTTAAATGTAATGTTCTGTCAATTGACTTGTTTCTTCGTTCCTTTAGCTTTCCTGGTGTGTTGACCATCACCCATTCGATATTAACACATCTTGTAAGAATCCATACAAAGTTAGCCATCATTTGACCACCACATGCATACCAATCATTTTTTTTTGTTGACGTTGGTCGGAATTCGAAAACGGGTTGTCCATACAATAGTTTGATGTGTCAATCTTGTTTTGAATGTGAGATATGTCTTTGTAAAAGTCGTCGGTTTAAATTTAATAGGCTTAACTATCAGTGTCGGTAAACAATTGTCGAACTTTGTTCCCGTTGGTTTACGCACAAAGTCCAAATGAATGTCGTACATTTTAAATCTTTGAAATGTCTAAGATAATTGCTCCTTAGTACACAGGCTTGTTAAACTTTAGTTTGGTTTTCTTTATGTTTACTACTACCATGGACTCGTTATACACCACGAATTGGTCACAGTTGGGTGTAGCTATTAGTTTCAACGGTTGCTTATCAGTAGTCATTAATATTATATTCACCCGTTAAATAGTTATCAAAGGTACCAGGATTATAATTTAGTACGCCAGACGCGCGTTTCGTCTATATAAGACTCATCAGTGACGCTCATATCAAAATATTTATAAAGCCAAACTAGTACAAAGTTGAAGAGCATTTAGGATCCAAAATTCCCAAAAGTTGTGCCAAATACGGCTGGGATAAGAAAATCCTTAGTTTTTCGAAAAATTCAAAGTTTTGTAAACAGGAAATTTATAAAACTGACCACATTATTGATATTCATGTCAACACCGAAATTGTTGACTACTGGGCTGGTGATACCCTCGGGGATGAAACGTCCACCAGCAGTGGCATCGACCCAGTGGTGTAAATAGTTGTGTTTTCCATGGTATTTTCAAACATTGAGTTGTTCATCAGTTTAAAGGAATACTTTTCAGATACGATGCTGGCTATGATTCTAAGGTTAGTGTTCAGGTCAATGAAAATTTTAAGCCAAATTGATTGTTAAAGTTTTGACACACGATGCACTTTGGTTAATACCAACCATTGGAAACAACACTGTTTCAAATTTCTAAAAAAATAATAGTAAACACATGCAGTACATGAACATAGTCAGCCACACTAATGTGTTTATTATTAAGTCGGTCAGCAGATAGTAGTTGTGTTTTCGTCATGTCGTAATGACCCTTCATGAAATCGTAAGATAAACATTTTATTTTTAATTATTTATCATAAATTCATTATTCTACCTAAATCACGACTTTCATACCTTAAATTGGTTCAACTTTAAATTCTAAGTTAAATATATAAGGTGTCGGACGAATTTAACATAAACTTACACGAATCAATGAAAAGCATTTATTTCTTACCGGTAATTGACAGTCTAGGTTACATTTTTTTATGTGCTGCACCACGATACTTACCTGTCGAACGCTCGTGAACACGCACTTTGTCTTCACCTAATTCATCATCGCACATGTGACAATCTTAACTCGCTGTAAAACATTGGGATCTTCTTCAGTCATCACCAGGTCTTTTATCAATGTAGATGTCTGCAATCGCATTAATTATCTCTTCCATACAAGCCACAAATCTCTGAACAATGTCTTCCAGTGAGTGCACTTTTGTTTCTTTATATTCCCTTGAGCATACTGGACACGGTAGTAAAACCAGAAGGTGTATTTTGTTAGTTAACATCCGTGTTAGCTTTTAGTTTGTCAGGTTGGCAAGTGTCTATCTGTTCTCAGCTACATTGAATGTCAGCATAAATAACATAAGGAAATCGCATTTTACGTTGGTACTATGTTGTAAGATATTGTAATGGTATCTTCTTCTGGAATTTTAATTTTCACTCCATTCATCTTATCACAATACATTAAATGTTCGTCTAAAAAGTCCTCACTTTAACAATGATTGAAACATCTTCGACAAAAACACTTTACCATTGTGGGATGACACTTGGGAACTTAACAAATGTGATAATAGTTATCAAAGTACCAGGATTATAATTTTGTACGCCAGACGCGCGTTTCGTCTACTTAAGACTCATCAGTGACGCTCATAACAAAATATTTATAAAGCCAAACAAGTACAAAGTTGAAGAGCATTTAGGATCCAAAATTCCAAAAAGTTGTGCCAAATACGGCTAAGGTAATCTATTCCTGGGATAAGAAAATCCTTAGTTTTTCGAAAAATTCAGTTTTGTAAACTGGAAATTTATAAAAATGACCACAATATTGATATTCATGTCAACACCGAAGTGTTGACTACTGGGCTGGTAATACCCTCGGGGACGAAACGTCCACCAGCAGTGGCATCGACCCAGTGGTGTATATAGTTATCAAAGTACCAGGATTATAATTTTGTACGCCAAACGCGCGTTTCGTCTACATAAGACTCATCAGTGACGCTCATATCAAAATATTTATAAAGCCAAACAAGTACAAAGTTGATGAGCATTTAGGATCGAAAATTCCAAAAAGTTGTGCCAAATACGACTAAGGTAATCTATTCCTGAGAAGAGAAAATCCTTAGTTTTTCGAGAAATTCAGTTTTGTTAACTGGAAATTTATAAAAATGACCACAATATTGATTTTCATGTCAACACCGAAGTGTTGACTACTGGGCTGGTAATACCCTCGGGGACGGTCCACCAGCAGTGGCATCGACCCAGTGGTGTATATAGTTATCAAAGTACCAGGATTATAATTTTGTACGCCAAACGCGCGTTTCGTCTACATAAGACTCATCAGTGACGCTCATATCAAAATATTTATAAAGCCAAACAAGTACAAAGTTGAAGAGCATTTAGGATCCAAAATTCCAAAAAGTTGTGCCAAATACGGCTAAGGTAATCTATTCCTGGGATAAGAAAATCCTTAGTTTTTCGAAAAATTCAGTTTTGTAAACTGGAAATTTATAAAAATGACCACAATATTGATATTCATGTCAACACCGAAGTGTTGACTACTGGGCTGGTAATACCCTCGGGGACGAAACGTCCACCAGCAGTGGCATCGACCCAGTGGTGTATATAGTTATCAAAGTACCAGGATTATAATTTTGTACGCCAAACGCGCGTTTCGTCTACATAAGACTCATCAGTGACGCTCATATCAAAATATTTATAAAGCCAAACAAGTACAAAGTTGATGAGCATTTAGGATCGAAAATTCCAAAAAGTTGTGCCAAATACGGCTAAGGTAATCTATTCCTGAGAAGAGAAAATCCTTAGTTTTTCGAAAAATTCAGTTTTGTTAACTGGAAATTTATAAAAATGACCACAATATTGATTTTCATGTCAACACCGAAGTGTTGACTACTGGGCTGGTAATACCCTCGGGGACGAAAAGTCCACCAGCAGTGGCATCGACCCAGTGGTGTATATAGTTATCAAAGTACCAGGATTATAATTTTGTACGCCAAACGCGCGTTTCGTCTACATAAGACTCATCAGTGACGCTCATATCAAAATATTTATAAAGCCAAACAAGTACAAAGTTGAAGAGCATTTAGGATCCAAAATTCCAAAAAGTTGTGCCAAATACGGCTAAGGTAATCTATTCCTGGGATAAGAAAATCCTTAGTTTTTCGAAAAATTCAGTTTTGTAAACTGGAAATTTATAAAAATGACCACAATATTGATTTTCATGTCAACACCGAAGTGTTGACTACTGGGCTGGTAATACCCTCGGGGACGAAAAGTCCACCAGCAGTGGCATCGACCCAGTGGTGTATATAGTTATCAAAGTACCAGGATTATAATTTTGTACGCCAAACGCACGTTTCGTCTACATAAGACTCATCAGTGACGCTCATATCAAAATATTTATAAAGCCAAACAAGTACAAAGTTGATGAGCATTTAGGATCGAAAATTCCAAAAAGTTGTGCCAAATACGGCTAAGGTAATCTATTCCTGGGATAAGAAAATTCTAAGTTTTTCGAGAAATTCAGTTTTGTAAACGGGAAATTTATAAAAATGACCACAATATTGATATTCATGTCAACACCGAAGTGTTGACTACTGGGCTGGTAATACCCTCGGGGACGAAACGTCCACCAGCAGTGGCATCGACCCAGTGGTGTATATAATTATCAAAGTACCAGGATTATAATTTTGTACGCCAAACGCACGTTTCGTCTACATAAGACTCATCAGTGACGCTCATATCAAAATATTTATAAAGCCAAACAAGTACAAAGTTGATGAGCATTTAGGATCGAAAATTCCAAAAAGTTGTGCCAAATACGGCTAAGGTAATCTATTCCTGGGATAAGAAAATTCTAAGTTTTTCGAGAAATTCAGTTTTGTAAACGGGAAATTTATAAAAATGACCACAATATTGATATTCATGTCAACACCGAAGTGTTGACTACTGGGCTGGTAATACCCTCGGGGACGAAACGTCCACCAGCAGTGGCATCGACCCAGTGGTGTAAATAGTTATCAAAGTACCAGGACTATAATTTTGTACGCCAGACGCGCGTTTCGTCTACATAAGACTCATCAGTGACGCTCATATCAAAATATTTATAAAGCCAAACAAGTACAAACTTTTTATCCAACAGTAATGATGTTTAGTAGCATTGGTTAAATTCAACGTGTTTGTGTGAGTTCTATTCTTTCTGATGTTTTTTGAATTTTTAACGGATACTTTTTTGTATTTTTTGTATTGACTCACTCGTAAAATGTACTTTTCTGATCCACCTATTCATGATGTGATTGTGAGAATACAGCTCACGTTAATAATGGCCTTCTTCTGTGCTAGTTTTACTGAAAGGCGTAGGTAAGACTCAAACTTCAGGGATACAATTTATTCATATGAAGGTGTACTTCTACAATATGACTAACGTTCACTCACTTCCATCACGCATGCAAGTTGCTATGCTTTCTTTTGCCTTTTCTATCATTACTGTTAGTTCACTGTCTTAGTTGGTTGATTCATTAATACTAACTTGCCATGCTTGAGTTGACCTTAAAAGTGGAATCACTGTCACCTGTTGCAAGCTTTTTTTTTACCAACTGTACTAGAAGCACCTTCGATGCCTACTTTAAGTTGTCTTCTGAAATTTTACGAATTAAATGTATGTAAAGCACTTCGACTTGCCATAAAAATGAATTAACAAATGGTTCAATAAACACTGTAGTTCTTTTCTACCATCTTTCATCTTAATAACAGGTTTCTTAGCTATGTCTTGTTGCAGTCCTTTTTCCTTTATCTTGATCTATATATAAGGTATACCACGTTTCTTTGCTTTTAGTATTAATTCATTTTTAGTGAACACTTCTGTATGGGGTAACACTTGATGCGTTTTGTCTTCAATAAGCTTTACCAACACGTCTTTTGGGTTTATACTATATCCTTTTAACCCCAAATCCTTTGCCATTCGATGTAATTAGTTTATCGTTATTTGTAAATGACCCGTTGGTATTGTCTTTATAAACCTAGCGCAACCTCTTTATTATGCATAGCATGTATATTAACTGACAATCTAGGCGTACCCGGTATGTTTTTGTTTGTTAATGCCATTGTTTATTTAATACTTACACACATATTTCTTTTATGATTATTTTTTTTTCAATTTTACACCCCTAACCACCACTTGTAATTTTTTTAATCTAATGTTTACTACATGTGAAAAGAAAAATAAGGACACGTACTACTACGCGGTTTTCTGTCTAATAAGGGTATAGGCAGTCGTACTTCTGATGAACGGTCCTTCCAACGTTCTTGTTTCGTAATACAACCCACTACAAGCCCACACCTTACTTGTTACCCGTTTTATTGACTTCAAGATTAGTAGGTAAGTATCACAAATTATTTCATCCCCACTTGTAGTGTCAATAATTTGGTTCACCTCACTTGTTGGCAGGTCCTTCCATTTTTGTTTTTCTTTTGTGTCAAAGGTATTCAGATCAATGAAATAATATTGATTATAAGATGCCTTCATAATCCTAATACGTATAAAAATATTCCTATATTCTGTTTTTTTTTCAATTTAAAAAACACCACCCCGTACTCCTATTCAAATTCTAACCCTAACACCCCATACCCTAACACACCTTACTCTAAAACCTTAATCACCTTAATGAGCAGTTTTAAATCAGACTACTTTAACTTTTACACCATGATGCTTATTTACCTGTATAATGTTACGTCATAACTTTTACTTACTAATATGACGTCACTTTTTTCACTGTCACCTTCCTACTTTCACGTTCACTGTTAATTACTAAAATTGAAAGTGTTGCAGCATTCTCTATTCTACACCACTGGTATGAACCCAGGCTATTCACTACTTTTTTTTATATAATCCAGAGCCATCTGCATTACAGTCGTTCCGAAATTCATATAACGTATTTAACTTACAAACCACATATTCGGAACATCTTAGCATATCCTTACGGCAAAGTTCCGATTTAATATTTTTCTGGGATCATGGCAATCCTGACCACAATTGGGGTTAAAAGTTGTGCCTTAACATATTTTCATAATAATCATGTCAGAAAATACACAAATACAAACATTATGCTATGGTAACGTTGTTACCATAACGCTATAGTGAGTGACGTTATTGTATTATTCATTAGCTATCATGACGATTAAACGTATATAGAACACACAACGCATTTATTGAGATTTTTTAACATTTATTGTGCCGTGACGGACGTTAAAGGCAATACTTGTCGGCAACAGAGCAACAGTGACGAAGCTATGGATCAAATTCGAGGAGCTGAAAGAGAATCCTGAAAACGTCAAAATGGAGGAATTCAAAGCCATATAGTATGCCGTAACCCAGAAAAGAAGATTATTCATGATTTAAACGAGAAGATGAAAGAAATATAACACGAGGATCACATTGAACAAGAAATTACAGACTCGGATGAGTATATGTTTGATTTAGAAAGTAAACTAAAGCAAATACGAAAACTTAAGCAAACGATCAAATCCCCCAACAATAATTCTAATTTAAAAGAAAGTAAACAATGAACGCTAACACTGAATGCTATATACCTACATCAAACGCTATTTATACAAACACATCAGCCGTTTACATGCTAAACACTAGAAAACGAATTCCATTGGAGGAAAATCCTACCGGAAATCAATCAAGCAACTTTATTGGTCCGATTTTACAATCATACAATACTCAGGAAGATTGTTCGTATATACAACCACCAGCCCAACTACCAAATGTATTTAGTAATAATTCTTATATGATTTGCATATCTATAAATACTTGAATTGGATTGGTCAATTAGAATTTTTCTCTAAGTTTACACTTCGATAAACCATGTTTCCGAAACTACTTTTGTAATCTATTCATGCGCGATACACAAGCTTGCAGTGATCCCGGGATTTTCAGCAAATTGAGATTAAAAAAACAATTGCATAACAGTTGTGACTATTCTAGTGCATATATAACAAAAAAAGAAATAAATTTATTGCACTAAAGCTTCGAAAATGTACAAAAATTAAATTTAATAAAATTCCGCGAAATTTCATGGAGGATTTGGCGAATTTACGTCATGGCAAAACACGACGTCATACGAATGGAAATTTTCAAGGTAAAGATTATTTCGTTACGTGTACGCTTCAAATTCGGATAAAATTTAATTAAAATTAATATTTTGAGGTAGGTGCTGTTTCATTTAAGATTCCGTTGTATTTATCGGACATTAATGGTTTTTAGAAAGTCAAGATGGCGGCGTACTCCTTAGTTACGACTTGCCATTGTGCTTTTGATGGTAAATATATATAGTAGCCATCAACAAAAAAATATGTTTGGCTGAAGAATTATAAGGATTAAACACATTTTTTCTAGAGGTTATTGATGTGTAAACCGGGGCTCTTTCTCACAAACTCAACATAAAAGTCCTTCGGACTTTTATTCAGTTTGTGAGTTAATCGCCCCGGTTTACACATCAATAACCTCTAGAAAAAATGTGTTTAATCCTATAATGTAAATCATAGATTATTTTAATTAGATTAGCCACATTTTGACGGGTATGTTTTGCAGTTGAGCACATTTTGGGACTTTTACGAATGTACCATACACTAAAATAGTAGCCTTACACCAATACAGAAATTTAGTTATCTGAAAGCCCAGCTTATAAGAACCGCCACCCAAACCATAGCAGGATTTGCGCTTACGCACACCAATTATGAGACAGACGTTTGTTTGCTAAGAGAGAGATTTGGAAACTCACACAATTTTTTAATGCTTACATGAAATCACTCATGAGCTTACCCGCACCGACAAATGATGCATTTAGCTTGAGATCTTACGGAGACAAACTTGAATCATATGTGCGAGGATTAGAGTCACTTTGTCAAACACCTGAGATGTATGGTTCGCTTTAGTTTTGTACAAGTTAACGATTGACATGAGAAAATCTATTGCAAGAAAACGCGGGAGATATAACTTGATATTGAAAAATCTACGAATAGCAATAACTAAAGAGATTGAAATACTTAAAGCTGGCGAAGGAGTCATGAATTCAGACATATTGTACACCACTGCACTTTTTTATGGGTACGCAATCACATTCATACAAGAGCGAATTCAAAGACAAACGTAAGATGGTAAATACATATACATGTATATTTTGTTTAGCTGAGCACTATCCGGCGGAGTGTCCTGAAGAAACAGACGTAAACATAAGAAATCAAATTGTAAAACAGAAACAGTTATGCTTTAACTGTAAAGGGTCACACTAAGTAGCCGCATGCCACTCTACTGAACGATTCAAAAAGTGTAACGGAATACATCATACTAGCATATGTAAAGGAAAAGAGGTAATTCCAGGTATGACACCGCAGCCTACAATACAATAGTCAGCAATCAACGTAGTTGAAACACCAAACGAGACAACAGTAATGTACCCATCACATCAGAGTCACGACATTCTCCCGAAAACAACAACTGCACCAGTTGTAAATAACGACCAAGAACTAGAAAGGAACATCTTATTTGACGAGGGAGCACAGCCTTCTTCAATTTTATAACTCAGAAACTAACTGATAAATTAGAAATAAATCCTACAGAAAAAGTAAGCATTCATCCGTCTGTGATTTGAAATTTATCCAGAAGGTTCGCAACTTAGACACTGCAACAATACAGTTACAGACCGACACAGGAGAAAAAGTCCATATCGACACACTCATTGTTCCAGAGATTGCCGTTCCGATTTAAAACAAGATTTCACAGACTACAAGGAACTTTCCACATTTAAACTTGAGTACAGAACGTTTCGAAATTGACTTACTCATAGGCACCGACTACTACTGGTAAATTATCGAGGACAGAGTTATAAGAGGAAAAGGACCAATCGTTGTACAGTCAAAGTTCGGATGTGTGTTATCAGGACTAATCAATAGAAACATCAACCATCCGACAACATCTATAGCTCTGGTAAACGTCATTGAAGACAAGAACACAGCGAAAAAGGAAAGTCCACGGCAAAGTTGCTATGGAAACATGACCGTTCAGATGATATACCTTCAGGCACGACCGTTGCCAAAAGAAGACCAGAAGACACATCACAATGGCTCGTACAAAGTAGATCGCACATGAACCCACTTAAGGAAAATTTCAAAGAAAGTAACTTGCTACCTAGACGAACGAACACACCCTCAACTGGTAGAGTCAAGAAGCCAAATAGATACAAGAAAGGAACTTACAACGCATAAAGAAAATTACCGCTGAGTGATGCTACAGTAGGCGGCAGAAGAAAAATCCATGAATGGACTATGAGATAAACTTTAGTTGTGATCAGTTAAGGTTAAGGAACTAGATTATTTTATTTGAGATGGACATAAATTTAAATTTCTTTTATATATATTGTGAACTAACATTTTCTTACAATTTTTCGTTACATACTTCGGAAAATACGCAAGGTACAAACATTATGCTATGGTAACGTTGTAACTATAACGCTATAGTAAGTGATGTTATTGTATTATATATTAATATTTTTCTGGGATCCGGGCCCGTCTGGCCACCACAGAGGTTCAAAGGTGCCCTTAACGCAATTTTCCGTATTAACAATATGCATACATTCGGTAGTTTTCGGCATATACCAACGGCAAAGTTCCGAACCAGACCTAGCTCATTTTAAAGGTATTGACCCAAGCTATTCCCACTTAAATATTTTTTTGGGATCCGGGCCCGTCTGGCCTACACAGAGGTTCAAAGTTGCCCATTTACGTATTTTCCATATCAAACACACATTCGGTTCTCCTCGACATATCCCTACGGCAAAGTTCCGAACCGGACCTAGCTCATTTCAAAGGTATTGATCCAAGCTATTCGCCACTTAAATATTTTTCTGGGATCCGGGCCCGTCTGGCCACCACAGAGGTTCAAAGTTGCCAATTTACGTATTTTCCATATCAACCACACATTCGGTACTCCTCGACATATCCCTACGGCAAAGTTCCGAACCGGACCTAGCTCATTTCAAAGGTATTGATCCAAGCTATTTGCCACTTAAATATTTTTTGGGATCCGGGCCCGTCTGGCCACCACAGAGGTTCAAAGGTGCCCCTTAACGTAATTTTCCGTATTAACCATATGCATACATTCGGTACTTTTCGGCATATATCAACGGCAAAGTTCCGAACCGGACCTAGCTCATTTTAAAGGTATTGACCCAAGCTATTCCCACTTAAATATTTTTCTGGGATCCGGGCCCGTCTGGCCACCACAGAGGTTCAAAGTTGCCCATTTATGTATTTTCCAAATCAAACACAAATTCGGTACTCCTCGACATATCCCTACGGCAAAGTTCCGAACCGGACCTAGCTCATTTCAAAGGTATTGATCCGAGCTATTTGCCAGTTAAATATTTTTCTGGGATCCGGGCCCGTCTGGCCACCACAGAGGTTCAAAGTTGCCCATTTACGTATTTTCCATATCAACCACACATTCGGTACTCCTCGACATATCCCTACGGCAAAGTTCCGAACAGGATCTAGCTCATTTTAAAGGTATTGACCCAAGCTATTCCCCACTTAAATATTTTTCTGGGATCCGGGCCCGTCTGGCCACCGTAGAGGTTCAAAGGTGCCCCTTAACGTTATTCTCCGTATTAACCATATGCATACATTCGGTACTTTTCGGCATATACCAACGGCAAAGTTCCGAACCGGACCTAGCTCATTTTAAAGGTATTGACCCAAGCTATTCCCACTTAAATATTTTTCTGGGATCCGGGCCCGTCTGGCCACCACAGAGGTTCAAAGGTGCCCCTTAACGTAATTTTCCGTATTAACCATATGCATACATTCGGTACTTTTCGGCATATACCAACGGCAAAGTTCCGAACCGGACCTAGCTCGTTTTAAAGATATTGACCCAAGCTATTCCCCACTTAAATATTTTTCTGGGATCCGGGCCCGTCTGGCCACCACAGAGGTTCAAAGGTGCCCTTAACGTTATTTTCCGTATTAACCATATGCATACATTCGGTACTTTTCGGCATATACCAACGGCAAAGTTCCGAACCGGACCTAGCTCATTTTAAAGGTATTGACCCAAGCTATTCCCCACTTAAATATTTTTCTGGGATCCGGGCCCGTCTGGCCACCACAGAGGTTCAAAGTTGCCATTTACGTATTTTCCAAATCAACCACACATTCGGTACTCCTCGACATATCCCTACGGCAAAGTTCCGAACCGGACCTAGCTCATTTCAAAGGTACTGATCCGAGCTATTTGCCAATTAAATATTTTTCTGGGATCCGGGCCCGTCTGGCCACCACAGAGGTTCAAAGTTGCCCATTTACGTATTTTCCATATCAACCACACATTCGGTACTCCTCGACATATCCCTACGGCAAAGTTCCGAACCGGATCTAGCTCATTTTAAAGGTATTGACCCAAGCTATTCCCCACTTAAATATTTTTCTGGGATCCGGGCCCGTCTGGCCACCACAGAGGTTCAAAGGTGCCCCTTAACGTTATTTTCCGTATTAACCATATGCATACATTCGGTACTTTTCGGCATATACCAACGGCAAAGTTCCGAACCGGACCTAGCTCATTTTAAAGGTATTGACCCAAGCTATTCCCCACTTAAATATTTTTCTGGGATCCGGGCCCGTCTGGCCACCACAGAGGTTCAAAGGTGCCCTTAACGTTATTTTCCGTATTAACCATATGCATACATTCGGTACTTTTCGGCATATACCAACGGCAAAGTTCCGAACCGGACCTAGCTCATTTTAAAGGTATTGACCCAAGCTATTCCCCACTTAAATATTTTTCTGGGATCCGGGCCCGTCTGGCCACCACAGAGGTTCAAAGGTGCCCCTTAACGTTATTTTCCGTATTAACCATATGCATACATTCGGTACTTTTCGGCATATACCAACGGCAAAGTTCCGAACCGGACCTAGCTCGTTTTAAAGGTATTGACCAAGCTATTCCCCACTTAAATATTTTTTTGGGATCCGGGCCCGTCTGGCCACCACAGAGGTTCAAAGGTGCCCCTTAACGTTATTTTCCGTATTAACCATATGCATACATTCGGTACTTTTCGGCATATACCAACGGCAAAGTTCCGAACCGGACCTAGCTCATTTTAAAGGTATTGACCCAAGCTATTCCCCACTTAAATATTTTTCTGGGATCCGGGCCCGTCTGGCCACCACAGAGGTTCAAAGTTGCCCATTTACGTATTTTCCAAATCAACCACACTTCGGTACTCCTCGACATATCCCTACGGCAAAGTTCCGAACCGGACCTAGCTCATTTCAAAGGTACTGATCCGAGCTATTTGCCAATTAAATATTTTTCTGGGATCCGGGCCCGTCTGGCCACCACAGAGGTTCAAAGTTGCCCATTTACGTATTTTCCATATCAACCACACATTCGGTACTCCTCGACATATCCCTACGGCAAAGTTCCGAACCGGATCTAGCTCATTTTAAAGGTATTGACCCAAGCTATTCCCCACTTAAATATTTTTCTGGGATCCGGGCCCGTCTGGCCACCACAGAGGTTCAAAGGTGCCCCTTAACGTTATTTTCCGTATTAACCATATGCATACATTCGGTACTTTTCGGCATATACCAACGGCAAAGTTCCGAACCGGACCTAGCTCATTTTAAAGGTATTGACCCAAGCTATTCCCCACTTAAATATTTTTCTGGGATCCGGGCCCGTCTGGCCACCACAGAGGTTCAAAGGTGCCCCTTAACGTTATTTTCCGTATTAACCATATGCATACATTCGGTACTTTTCGGCATATACCAACGGCAAAGTTCCGAACCGGACCTAGCTCATTTTAAAGGTATTGACCCAAGCTATTCCCCACTTAAATATTTTTCTGGGATCCGGGCCCGTCTGGCCACCACAGAGGTTCAAAGGTGCCCCTTAACGTTATTTTCCGTATTAACCATATGCATACATTCGGTACTTTTCGGCATACACCAACGGCAAAGTTCCGAACCGGACCTAGCTCATTTTAAAGGTATTGACCCAAGCTATTCCCCACTTAAATATTTTTCTGGGATCCGGGCCCGTCTGGCCACCACAGAGGTTCAAAGTTGCCCATTTACGTATTTTCCAAATCAACCACACATTCGGTACTCCTCGACATATCCCTACGGCAAAGTTCCGAACCGGACCTAGCTCATTTCAAAGGTACTGATCCGAGCTATTTGCCAATTAAATATTTTTCTGGGATCCGGGCCCGTCTGGCCACCACAGAGGTTCAAAGTTGCCCATTTACGTATTTTCCATATCAACCACACATTCGGTACTCCTCGACATATCCCTACGGCAAAGTTCCGAACCGGATCTAGCTCATTTTAAAGGTATTGACCCAAGCTATTCCCCACTTAAATATTTTTCTGGGATCCGGGCCCGTCTGGCCACCACAGAGGTTCAAAGGTGCCCCTTAACGTTATTTTCCGTATTAACCATATGCATACATTCGGTACTTTTCGGCATATACCAACGGCAAAGTTCCGAACCGGACCTAGCTCATTTTAAAGGTATTGACCCAAGCTATTCCCCACTTAAATATTTTTCTGGGATCCGGGCCCGTCTGGCCACCACAGAGGTTCAAAGGTGCCCCTTAACGTTATTTTCCGTATTAACCATATGCATACATTCGGTACTTTTCGGCATATACCAACGGCAAAGTTCCGAACCGGACCTAGCTCATTTTAAAGGTATTGACCCAAGCTATTCCCCACTTAAATATTTTTCTGGGATCCGGGCCCGTCTGGCCACCACAGAGGTCCAAAGTCGTCTTAGGGTGGTCACCGTCATTTAAGCAGTCTCTGGTAGGTGTTCACTATTAATTTCTTTTCTTTTTTGGCTTTCCATAAGTATTTCTATGTATATTTCTATATGTTTCTGAAGTAATTGGATTTTGTTTCATATTTTATATATTAAATTACATCTTTGGTGAATTCTCTGTAATGTTTTATTGATAAAAATCTATATAACATAAAGACAAATATACAACTTGTATCAGGGTTTATATTCGAGGACAACGAAAATTTATGACAGCTTGAAGGGGTCATAGAGTGGTATCTTTTCCCTCAGGCTTTATAGTGATTTTCAACTAAATTTAAATATTGAACCGACGGCTAGCAGTCGGTTGGATATTGCATATCAATTATCGAATGTCAAATAAAGGACAGACCGCTTACATACATATTTAAAACGGAATGAAATGCTTTAGAAATTAGCAGAAACCGTGAAATTGTCGATTTCCGCTGTTAGATTGCATTTAACTAAGATTTAGCGATTTTTGGAACGTTTGAGTCTCACGCAGTTTTTTGGTTTTTAGACATATCGTCAAAATTGGCTGCTGGAAAAAAGTGGCTGCTATCTTGATTGGCCGATAAAAGTGGCTGCCAGCTTGAGTCTGGTCTTTAAAACCGATGGTCTGTACTGTTGTCATAAGGGAGCTACTATGTGATGTTTATGGGGAGGGAGTATGTTTAAATTTGAAAAAAGGCAGGATAGGAGTTTTGAGTAAACAAAAGGCAGGATGAGCAGCTTAGCAAAAAAAGGACAGGATGACAATTCATGTAAAAAAGTAAAAAAAGTCAGAATAAACTTATAAAAAAAATCTGGACAAAATCAAATGGAAGCTCTCTTAGAAAAAAAGAAAATACAACTAGATTCAAATGTGGTTGTCAATCTAGTGGTATTCAAATAAAACACACACACACGTGTATATACACAAATCAGACACCAATAAAAATTGTGAACTTGTTTGTCGTTCATCGACTTATATTTGGGTACAAAATTAAGTCAACCATACATTCTTACTATTCTTACTATTTTATTTACTAAACATATAAATTAAATAACTCTTGACTTTTCTATCCAAATAACAAATTCAAACAATTTAAATAAGGTTTTTCTAGTGCACAATTTGTGATCCCCTTGACTCCTGATAACTTCTCATCGGATAACTTTGTATACCTTCACGCAGTTTTTATCCTTAAACGGAAGTCTATAATAGCATTGTGTAAGCATCAATTTATCTCCCTTTGGACTAACTGCCAGTTTCCATGGCCACTGAACGCCTTGCTGAAGAACGACGCCCTCGAGATGACCTTCTCTATTGAGCTGGATGACCTTCTGTTGGTCCCACGAAACGATGAGTACGTTCTGTCCGAGAAAAGCGATACCTCGTGGCAGACGAAGTTCTTCATGAGTGTAACTCCATATTTTCTGACCATTTTTCGTAAGACAGACAACCGGACGGTTCGGATATCCGTTTCTAGTTACTACAATTCTTTCGCCATTCGGATCGACAGCAATGTACATCAGGTTATCTGCGTCCATTGGTGTTGTAGATACTCGGAGCCATGAATGGTTGTCACGGGCAAACACGTGAATGGTACGACCGGAACAGCAAGCAAGTGTTCCGTTATTATATCCTACAGAATGACACTTGTCACCAACCGTAAGAACTTCACCTGGTACTATTTTATTGTTCTCAATTTTTTCATGTTTCAGACGCATCGTGTCTGGTAAGCAGACGATCACTTCGCTGTCACCGACTGCGCACACATCGCCTGGTGATGTGGCAAACTTTATCAACCCAATATATGCAAATTTTGGATCGAACAGTTTAAGAGAACTGTGATACGAATCGGACAAAACCACGTGACCTGATTTCAAAATGGCTGCGCCTTCTAATGAACATTCCTTTTGATCAGGTACAGAAGCGATGAAGTCACTCTTAAATTTAGCCGTAATTGTTTTCCCCTCTACAGAGGAGAGTTCCATTGCTTTTGACTGCGTCAGGTCGCTAGCTGGTTTCTCGGAATTTCGCGAAGAGACATCAGAAATGACCGACTTTGTTTCATTTTCTTGTTTAGAATATTCCCTAGGTCCTCGAGAACGGATTTGACGTGGAACATTTGGTTTCCTGAAAGACGGCATGTCTGTAGTACTACGGACCGAGCGAGGTGTAGGGGCTGCAGTGGACACACCAGAATATGGTCGTGCCTTGCTCGTCCCCTGTCTAGTAAGTGTAGGACGTTGAGTTTCAATCGGAGCGGCTTTCGCATAAACCTGAGCTAAACGGCTTGGAAAACTTTCTGTATTCAAACTACCAATATGTTTTCCTTGTACCACAGCTTGTTCGAGCGGTCGATTAGGGAGGAATGTAAGCTTCACGTTCTTAAGCGTTTGAACGTGTCTGACTAATCTTGTTTGTCTCTCATCAAACATTTGCACTTGATCTTTAAATCGAATGATGAAACCAGCTGGTGTGTCCCCATCAATCGATTGTTGTATGGTTTTTAGGGAAGACGTAGCATCGACAAGTATTCCATTATAAATGTCAAGGTCAGATTTTAACGCATGCATTTCTTTCATCTTCCGCTGCGTCATTTCCTGTATAACTTTACTCTCCATTGATTCAAGATAATCGATCATCCGTTTCTTTATCTGAGTCAATTGATTTTTTATTTCAGTTTCAGACTTGTCAAGAGTACTCAATTGTTCTTTTCTATCACTTAAAATTTTCTCGGTCATTGTAATTTGTTCTGAAAGAAAGTTAATAAATTTCCCGCCATCTGCTTTTCGTCGCGCAGCCGCTACAGGAATAGTGACAACGTCAGTACACGGCTTGTGTGTTAACGTAGCACACAGAGAGCAAAGTAACATTTCATGATCCTCACAGTAAAATTCAACTTCTTTCTCGGCATGAAATGCACATTTCATTGCAATTTCTTCACCTGAATTTTCAAATGCTTTGAGAATACTAGATAACGCTTCATTCGTTTGAAGTTCACTCGCCCATGCCTCGGGTGTACTACCTGATAGCTGTCCAAGTGGCATAACATTATTGCAATCTGGACAGAGAAAGCCTGCAGGACTTTTCTGGCCCTTTGTCGTATGTTCCATATATTGTTGAATGCATTTTTTACAAAACGAGTGCATACAGTTCAAAGTTTTAGGTTCGACCAATATCTGTTTACAAAGATGACAAATTAATTGTTCTTTCGCTGCTTTTAAAACAGCAGCCATTTTGAATTGTCAAAGTTCTAAAATAAAAACAAAATTTAACATTTTAACTGTATACAATACATGAATTCTCTTTTATACAAAATAAGTTGGAATATTCATAAGACTGTATATTTTATTATTTTTAAGTGTGAAATAAGAAATGTGAAGGAACAACATAGATGTATTTATATGTATATGTTGACTGACCTGCACTGCAGAGTCTATTTCAAGAAAGAGCAATAATAGATGCAAAACTTAGTAGCCTATAGTGAACTGACGAATAAAATCATGTGTGTTCTCCCGATAAAATCAACAGATAGTCTGATTTTATAATCGTTTGTAATTAAAAAAATATTTTATAACAATTGTTTTAAAATTTTACGTTAAGTTTATATAACAGTTTATTTGTTTTCCCTCACCAGTATTAAATGACAAATCGACAACAAAATAAACTTGTGCAATTAAGTTGAAACATGAATCCCCGCTCTTTTCTATTGTTTCTATTGTGTATTAGAATATTTCTTAAATTTCTTTAATGGAAATATCACAATAAAGAAATTTTAATTAGCATGGGTCTTAAACCCAAAAAAGAAAAAGCCCATGCCCTAAACGCAAACGAAAAAAGCTGAGGGCAAATCTTTAGAAAATAGTCCTTTATAAAAAATAATGCAGATAAGATTATGAATAACTACGAAATTAGTTCAATAAACAAATAAAAAGTTTAATACGAACCTCACAAATGCCGTTACACAAAATCTTCGAACTTTTAGGTCAAATTTATATTTAATAAAATATATTAAAAGTTATAAACTTGTTAAAACCCACATTCTTTAAAACAAATCAATAGTTGTTTATTTGAATTAAATCAATGCACCAATAAATTTTAAACAATAAACAAAAATGACGAGTTCTTTCAACTTGAAATAAGATATCAGAAAAATGTTGTCACAACCGAATACACAAAATGTGTATCCAGCGAAAACATAACTATATAGTCGATCGCGATTCATTACTTGAACATTATCATTTTAAATACAAAGACTATGCAAAAATAAAAATAAAAGACAAAGGTTGGGTGCGGGGGAGGGGGCGATAAAGCGAATAATCAATATTATGTGGATTTACAATTGGATCAACCGTATGGTCATATATATGGGGAATTTTCAGCCTTTGTAGATAATAGCTAGACTATTGCATGCTTGCGCGTGGTTCATTGAATTTTATTTTTCTATACTTATATGTATACTGTTTTGGTTCTACAGCTTCATTTCAATCCAATTTCCCTTGTCTCCCATAAAATCCAAAAGTTCTTAACTCCCAAGAATAACCATTAAATACAAAATCATGAAAAAGTAGAACTTTTTTTAAGAAATCAAAACCCGACTTGTTTTGGATTTTTTAAAGAATGTTTATTAGGTTTTGAAAGAAAATATATTTATATGCTGTTGTTGTAAAAACAAAGAAATTACACCACATTCTATACCTTTTATCTTTTAATATAAACATAACAAATGTGTGTTTTTCAAGCATGCATAAGTTGATGAAAATTTAATGGTTGTCATATGCATTCGTTTTCGACCATTTTCTTTCCCATTGCACCAATAAAGATTGTCTACTGGTTTATATAATTATAATTTTATGTTAGAGTGTGACGTCTACGTACAAGAACAACTACTTACCTTACTTTATAATGGACTGTATATATCTGACCTCGTCCTGTGTTGGAAAGTATAGGGATGCACATTTAGTTTGTGTTTCATAAATGCACGATAACGTATGGCAAGCCGTTCTCGTCAAAACTATGTTTAAACCATTCTTCGAAAAATTGACACACTGAGAATTATAAAAAAAACACACTGAGATTTTAAAACTTCAAAACACACACTGAGAATTAAAAATTAAACCCTGTCAGAGATTTAAAAATTACACACTGAGATTTCAAAAAGACGCACTGAGATTACAAAAATGAAAAACACACACTGAGAATTTAAAATTACACACTGAGAATTGAAAATAACACACTGAGAATTGAAAATAACACACTGAAATTTCAAAAAGACACACTGAGAATTTAAAATGACACACTGAGATTTGTGCGCACTTTTTATGCGCACATATCTAGTTAGTCTCGATAACACAGACGCATATTTAAATATAGCGTCTGGTGTGATTAACCGGACTGGTCAGATATTTATAGGGGTTGTAACAAATAATTAAATATAGAACATATCTATAAATAGCACTTCCGGTATCCCCATTCTATTTAAAAACAATTAATACAAACAGTAAACAGTGTAACGTTACATGTATAAAACACAGTGTAGATACTGTTCTGTACGCTATCCGGAAGTCGCGATTTTCGAAGCGAGGATTTCAAACTGGCTAACAGAACGGGTTTGTTTTGGTGCTTTTTCTCATCATTTGTTTACTCCTTTATCTATAAAGTGCTTTGCACATCTTAAATGTATGTATAGCATCATAAATATGAGTAACTGTAACAAAAACATGTAGTAGAATATAAAACATACGTGTGCATCACACTAACTTCATAGCAAAAAGTGAAATCGATTGACAATTTTGCTCTCGTAGTACAAAACAAATAATCTTTTATTGCAAATATGTGCATCAGTTTACAGTTAAATATATACTGTTTCAATATTCCTACCGTATTTAAGTAGAATGTTCGTATTTCAAATAAAAAATATGCTTTCCTTGAGGATCCCAAAATAAATTACTGTACGATCAGTCTAAAACTGACTGTATTCTAGTAGCGATTTCAGATTATTTGTCTGTATGACCAGTCGTGATTTTGAAGAAAAAAAAACAACAACAAATGGAAGTTTTTACCGACATTGACTGAAAAACAACGGCAATTTGAAGGAATATACGTGTCTATGTGATATTATGATTGTGTCCATGGAACTATAACGTGTAATTTCTTTCATCAGACAATATAAATATATTTCTGATGATTTTTGTAGACGGCAAAATAATTATATTTTTGTTCCGTTAGTGTTACTTAAAATCAAATGCCTAAAAGGCAATACATGATTCGCTTGTGGACTGTGTATTAGTGTGTCGTTGCAGTTATCTTTTTAACTATTACATTTTTAAAGACTATTTACACCGGCTGCCGTTGACAAATTGGTGATAACATACATCAAGCCTGTCTCTTTTAAAATGACAAAAAATAGATAGAGAAAGCTTTTTGTTTAAAAACTTTAGGTATTGAGGAAAGAATTAACGAAATTATACCCCTCCACTTCTATAGTCCATGTTTTGGAAAAAAATAAACCACCAGAAAAACTAAATTATAGGTGCACAGGGGCATCATTCAATAACGAATATGAGGAAGTTTTATTAATATATGGTAAGTTTTTGAAAGTTGCGTATAGTAAACGGGTACCACCCAATAAGGTAGTGGAAAAGTCCTTGTCATGGAAATAGAAAACCGATGAATTTTCGAAAAATCAAAATAAGAGGTGCACAATTGAATTAAATGATAAGGAATCTGAAAAAGATTCATTAAGTTATGACAAGTGTCTGAAGGAAGTTGTGGATATAAAATAGGTACGCCCAATGTAAGGTTATGACAAAGACCGTATTTTAGATATAGAAACATCAAAAATATTTTTACCAAAAATTCGAAATAGAATTAAAAATGGAGCAATTTTAGAAAAGTTTAACAATTGGTTTTGGAGGTCACGGTTGGAAATACCTGATGGGTGCCCCTGATATAATGCAATGTTCAATTTCGTATCTTATATAAAGAAACCCCATAAAAGATTTTTAATAAAATTCGAAATACACTCCTTTTTTATATATAAATAAGGCCGTTAATTTTCTCGTTTTAATTGTTTTACATTGTCATTTCGGGGCCTTTTATAGCTGACTTTGTGGTTTTTGCTTTGCTCATTGTTGAGGGCCATACGGTGATCTATATTTGTTAATGTCTGTGTCATTTTGATCTCTTGTGGACGGTTGTCTCATAGGCAATCATACCGCATCTTCTTTTTTTATACTATCAGAATCCGAGAAAAAAATAATTAATAGTTACACGGATTCGAGAAAATTGGGATCCGGCGGTTTGAAACTCTTTTTTAACTTTCAATGCATTTGTATGGGAACATATATTTGGAATCCTCTTTTCTCCTGGATTGGACACCCTCTCCATTTAAAAATGTCTGGAAACCCCAATGTATATATTAATTGGTTTATGAGGAGATGCGCTTACAAAAGCGGCGAAACATGTTGTACCGGCCCAACGGACGAACTGAAAGACGGACTTCATTATCACTATAAACCACCGCTTTACCAAGTGGTGTACAATTGAGTGTGAAAGAGACAGATCTACATTCAAAACAAAATGAAGGAACTGTGATCAATTATAGGCTACAGTACTGCCTCGAATGTTTTGTAAATACATGCATTTTTATAATACAATTACATCTGTGTGTTTGTACAATTTTAAGTATAACGGAGGACATTTCTGAAACTTATATAAACAAACAAACCTTCCTCTTATTTCAACAACATTCAAACATCCTTATACTTAATGTAGAAAGTCGAGTACACCTATCAAGCTAAAACATGTTTGATAAGTTTTCAGGATGTGAATTTATTAAAATATATTTGTGTTATTTAGAAAAATGCCATCTTCTAATGTATCGTAAATAACTTTGAAATCACCACTAGAATACAGTGAAATAAAGACTGATCATACAGTTTCAAAATATACAAGCGAGACTGATCGTACAGTGAGAAATTCAAACAAGTGTAATTTTCTTCTTTCTGGCTTCAAAGATCAGGCTGAAACTTTTCCCACCACTTAAAATATACTTTATTTAGTAAATTAAGTCTGGTTTTACGTTAATTTGTACAGTAAGGGTGAAAAAAGATTGTTTTCAGGTTCACCGACTGATTTTCCGTAGTGATGCACTTGAAAATCTCTTGATTAAGGCAAAGATACGAATAATGAATGTGCTAAATTTAATTATAAACCATTTGTGAATATCGATGCCAGCTGAATTAATCATTAAGCAATGTACAGATGGACATCTTACCGTTTAATATAGTATATCCAACAAATTTAAAATGTGATCCAAAAAGTTCTCGCTTCGAAAATCGCGACTTCCGGATAGCGTACAGAATAGTATCTACACTGTGTAAAAGTTATGTAATTATTAAAACTGACATTTTGTAGTTGACCCATTTTGCCCAACTTGCAGATGGGCAAATTTAAAAGAACGATCGAAAACTGTAATTAATAGCGGTGGTCTTTTTTCCTAAATTTTGTGACACATGTAAAAAAAAAAATAAGAATTAAGACAGAATTTTTTTTCGTGGGAAAAATTTGGTTGATTATACAATGTATAAAGAAACCATGAAGCATGACTGTAGAGTGCCCTCATTATAACAAGGTCTGGATCAGCCACTGTTTGTGTATAGGGGGTATCACGCTTCGCTATGCGCTAAGAGAGCCCAGGGATCCGTATAGGTGGACCGTTGTACATAAAGCCATACAATATACCCTAATTTTCTGGTGAGTTATAGTTTCTCCGACATGTATCCCGAACGGCCTATATTCTAGGACCTCATTTTTATATTTACATGTATTATCATTTTTTCAGTCCTGAACATTTTTAAATACCAATATTTACCACAAGACGATAACCAAGCAACCCAAAATCAATCGTTTTGTATATTATAACACACCACGTTTAATATTCTCTTATCTTCATACTATAAAATGCTTGATAAAATGTCATTTTTCTATATTTTTGTATTATAGCATACACTCTCTACTCTATGAAATATTTTCCACTTGATGTTATAAGCAACCAACAGTCGGTATATTAATCTATATTGTATCCACATTAGTCTGTATTCTTTATTTTCCCCTTTTTTTCTTAGTTTTGTCTCGTTATTCTTATTTCTGTAAATCCTTGTTATAATTTATGCTTTCCTTTTTATATAATCTTTCAGATATCTGACGCACTTACCTAACTCGAAAAGCACACATCAAGTTACGTTTATGGAAAGAAAAACAACTCATACAAATACTAAGATTTCAATATAGAGAATCCTCCATAACAACTTATTACTGGCAGATCAGTGAGATCATACAATGAGCCAACTTTTTATTTACAAAATTAACTTATCTTAAAATTGCAAACGACAGAATAGTCTGAATGTTTCACAATAATCTATATCGCCTAATCCCTTTGGGAAGAAAACATTTAGGGACCAATCTTCATACAATACCACTTTGTCAGTCTCCGTGTCCATGAAGAAATACACAAGTTAACCAGTCATTCATGAAACCCAATTTAATACTCTTTGAATACATGTTTGAATCAATCACATGGAAAAGATGGAATGGGATTTGTCCCATACTGCATAACTTGTAAAAAAAAAAAACAACTGAAAAGTGTATTCTCCTACTACAAACTATTATGCTGAGTTCACACGTAATACGAATTTGATTCCAATATCCATCATGTATTAAAGTGCAGCTTCACAAAAATTCTCCTGTACATGTGAACCTTTATATAAAATAAGTAGATTGGTATGATTGCTGATGAGGCAACAACCTAGCAAAGTTCAAATGACATGGATGTTCGCAAATATAGTCACTGCTGGGCCTTCAATATTAAGAAAACTCCATACCATATAAATAACTGAGAAGGGCCAGACATGTAAATGAGATACAATTCAAACGTGAAAACTGTTAAATTTCTTATATGGTTTTTGATTTTTTTAATTTCTCTGACAAATCTGACAACAATGTGATTCTTGATTTTTGTTTTATTTACTTAATGAATGTCTGTGTACCTTTTTTCGCTTTATGGTTGCTGTCAGAATAATGTTTATACTGTGCTTATAATGATTGCTGGCAGCTTCAGTAATTCAAAACAAATCTTTGAATCTTTTTATCTTATAAAATTGGAGCTGTTTATGATACAATGAAAATTCAAGTATTATAGGGTTTTTTTTAATTCTTCGCATTTTACACATAATATCTGTGTCCAGAAATCTTCATTGGTTTGTCTACAAAAGAAAGTAAATGTTAAAATCATATTAATTTTTGGTCACCAGCATAGCATATATGAAAAACAAAATGTTTGGAAAAAACATCATATATAAATATACATTTTAAAATGTCTTGGTGCAAGCTGAATCCCGCTACGGCATGCAAGATTATCTCGCTGTGTTAATGACACAACCCATTGGTGGCATTGGGTTGTTTTCTGTTCTTTTGTCGGGTTGATGTCTCTTTGACACATTCCTGTTTGTATTCTCTATCAAAATCATGCATGAACTTTTATCATTATTGAAGGCCATACCGTTGCCTATGAGTGCTCACATCCACCTTGTTTGAACTTGGGGTGGATAACTGTTTCATTGGTATTCATACCACATCTTCTTATTTGTATAATGTTGACCTTTTGGTTCTTTTATTCTCAATTTTTGTTTAAGTCAACAGTATGTCCTCTTAATTATGTTGATGTCTACTTTTGGTAAGGGATCAGTCACCGGTTGTTGCCTCATTGAGACCTCCTTTCATTGATGCTGGATCTATTGTTTTGCATAAAATCGAATTTTCATTGTTTTCCTCATGCCATGGTTTTATTTTAAGGTTTAGAAAGCCAATTGGTATATATTCACCGACAACATTGCATGTATTCTTTTATGGTTTTTTTTAGTGTGGAAAAAATGCCTTTAAAAAGTGCAAAAAAGTATTGTCCAGTTGAGCAGTCCAGACCTTGTTTACTAACAGTATATTTAAATTACTTTTTATAACAACGTGTCCCAATTCTTCTATGTTTGTATAAGCTAAATGCATTTGTTTATAAAAAATCGAGCACAAACCATTTACACCGTTTGGTGTATGTTCCAATTGGCATCTTCTAGATATACTTTGTTTGGTTTTCTTCTGCTAATGGTTTTGGATTGCGTTCCCTCTTTTAAATGTGTACAACATTGCGTATCATTCCTCCCCCTTTTTTTTTACACATATCAAAATGCGAACTCCATTATACAATGCATCCTGGATGAAGTTCATATTTCATAGCACTTTCAATAAAGTATTTATAAAGTTAAAGATAATACAAATCAACCACAAAATGTATTTTTAGCGTACATACGACTGTTCGAGTGGTCCCAGTCTGACCCAGTCAATACAAAAATTGCCATTTATTATATATATTATTAACTTGCTTGCGTAGCACGGACATGCATGAAAGAACATAACTACTCGGTGTTTCAGGTTGTATTAAAATTTATGTAACTGTTTGTGTTGTTATATCATGATTATATCTTACCAAAGTTTGATGTGCTGTTATTTTCCTTTGCGGTGATGGAAGCCATGCTGTCTGGTGTTTTCCACGACTTGTATGTCGTCACAGAAAAATATAAATAGCTTTAAACAACAATCGGTACACTCGGGCTTTTCAATAGTATTATCGTAATATAATTTCTTCCGAAGTCAATAACCAACTTCTTGGTTATTCGTCTTGGACATTATCTTTAAATACAAGCTAAAAAAAATCCGATTCGATTCCGAATGTCATAAATTACCATTTTTATATCACTTGTCATCCAGACGCTCTACTTTGAAAAATAAAGCGGCTGGATGATCGAGACTAATTTAAGCGGAAGAAGGGATCCCGTAGACCGCCCTACGTCACGATTCATGAATTATGCATATTCTATTTATAGGCTATTTTTAAACGATTCGGAAAATACTAATGCTAAAAATAGAATTTTCTTAACTTGTAAAACTATCTTTAAAAAAACGATGCAAAATCATTAACTTTCATGGAGAGTGGTAAAGCGTTATTTTCGTGGAACGTGATCGCGTTTTTTTATTTCACGTTCAACGTGTTTTAACTTTTTTATTACACGTTCAGTCGTGCAAAACAGCTAGGTGTTCAAAATGTTCTGCTTATGTAATTTTTGTACGTGCTTCGTGATTCAAATGCTTATTTTGCGTGCTTAGTATTTTTCAAAAAAAAATCAAACACCAGACAGGGATCGTCAACATGGTCAAGAACGAAATTGATTTATGTTTAAACATATTTATTTATAGTGGATTGGGAAACAAGTTTTGCAACTTATATTAATCCCTTTCCACGTTGCGGGTGCGAGTTCTGCCTTGTAGCGGCATAAGCCTACTCTTTTTCGAAATCTACAAGGGTGTCTTTAACGTGCAAGAGATATGGCTCTCTCTTAACACGGGTCAGCCATTTATCGTCCCCTTCCGACGGACTATCGTCGTTTCCTCAAGACCATACTCGCAAATGGTGTCGAGGGAGAGCCGAAAATTGCATGAGTTCCTGAAATTTTCATCTCAAACGGGAATCGAACCAGGAACCTTAGTGTTAGTAGTCCGATGCACTAACCAAAACACCACGGCTCTCTACAAATTGATTTAATTTTGTTTCCGTGATAAGAAATGATAAGGCGGTAAGGCCAATGATGTTGTTCCTTTATTTGCATAAAGTTCAGAATATCTTTATATACTTTTTTAAAAGCTGTAAATTATTTATATCATAAATGTGTACACACTAAATAGGGAATATTAAGTAAAACAGAGAGTTCATATATACAAGAGGACAGTGACACAGTCACAAAAGGTTCACCTTAAAGTCTTTATTTTTCGTGCAACGTTCATGACAGAAATTATTTCACGTTCAACGTGAAATGGTGTCTTAAATAGGAAAATGTTCCGCATTACAGTAGCATATATCATTGTGCCCTCATTACGCAAATACATATTCCTTTTTAAGATATATATGAATTTCACATATATATGACACACAGTAGTGGTGCCTTAATTATGTTGTAAAGACTTGCAAATGTCCCATGCACGTGATCCCATGGCTTTGAATATACTATGGAGTTGATATTTTTATTATCTGCTTAATAGAGTACTTTGATGTAGGCAAATTGAAAAAAACATGTAGCTTACACGTTCTTAGGCACGAGACATTTCCTTTACGGGGTGTGAGGGGGTAGTGGTAGTGGTGGTGGGGTGGGGTGCTAGTCTTCGTTTCCCCTGTTATTGTTTATAATGAAGCTACATGTTCTATTAGGGCGTTCTACAGGATCTTCTGGGCGGTCTACATGATCCCCTGTTGTCTGAACCTTATATTTCTACTATAGAACGCTCTTTAGGATCTCCTATATTGTTTGTTTATCATGTATATACTAAAGGACGTTCTACAGGATCACCTGGGCAGTCTATAGGATCCCCTTTTGTCTGAACATTATATATAAACTATAGAACGTTCTATACGACACCCTATTGTTTGTTTTTGATGTATCCACTAGAGGACTTTCTACGTGATCCCTTGGTCGGTCTGTGTGATCCCCTGCTTTCTCAACATTATATATCTACTACAAGACGTTCTACAGGATCCCCTGTTGTTTGTTTTTCAAGTATATACTATAGGGCGTTCTACAGGATCCCCTGGTCGGTCTACGTCCTGTTTTCTTAATATAATATATCTACTATAAGAAGTTCTATAGGATCCCCTATTGTTTGTAAATCAAGTATATACTAAAGGGCGTTCTACGGGATCCCCTGGGTGGTCTTCAGGATCCCTTGTTGTCTGAACATTATATATCTACTAAAGGACGTTCTATAAGACCCCCTGTTGATTGTTTTTCATGTTTATACTATAGGGCGTTCTACAGGATCCCCTGTTGTCTTTACATTATATGTCTACAATAGGACGTTCTACAGGATCCCCTTGGCGGTCTACAGGATCCCCTGATGTCTTTACATTATATGTCTACTATAGGACGTTCTATAGGATCCCCTATATTGTTTGTTTATTATTTATATACTAAAGGGTGTTATACCGGATCTACTATAGGACGTTCTATAGGATCCCCTATATTGTTTATTTATTATTTATATACTAAAGGGCGTTCTACCGGATCCCCTGGGCGGTCTACAGGATCCCCGTTTGTTTAAAAATATATATCTACTATAAGACGTTCTAAAGTATCCCCTGTTGTTTCTTATATACTATAAGACGTTCTATAGGATCCCCTTTTTTTTGTTAATCATGTATATACTAAAGGGCGATCTACAGGATCCCTTGGGCGGTCTACGGGATACCTGTTGTCTTTACATTATATATGTACTAAATGGCGTTGTATTAGACCCCCTGTTGATTGTTTTTCATGTTTATACTATAGGGCGTTCTACAGGATCCCATGGGCGGTCTACAGGATCCCCTGTTGTCTTTACATTATATATCTACTATAGGACGTTCTACAGGATCCCCTGGGCGGTCTACAGGATCCCCTGTTGTCTTTACATTATATGTCTACTATAGGACGTTCTATAGGATCCCCTATATTGTTTGTTTATTATTTATATACTAAAGGGTGTTATACCGGATCTACTATAGGACGTTCTATAGGATCCCCTATATTGTTTATTTATTATTTATATACTAAAGGGCGTTCTACCGGATCCCCTGGGCGGTCTACAGGATCCCCGTTTGTTTAAAAATATATATCTACTATAAGACGTTCTAAAGTATCCCCTGTTGTTTGTTTTTCATTTATATACTATAAGACGTTCTATAGGATCCCCTATTGTTTGTTAATCATGTATATACTAAAGGGCGATCTACAGGATCCCTTGGGCGGTCTACGGGATACCTGTTGTCTTTACATTATATATGTACTAAATGGCGTTGTATAAGACCCCCTGTTGATTGTTTTTCATGTTTATACTATAAAGCGTTCTACAGGATCCCCTGGGCGGTCTACAGGATCCCCTGTTGTCTTTACATTATATATCTACTATAGGACGTTCTACAGGATCCCCTGGGCGGTCTACAGGATCCCCTGTTGTCTTTACATTATGTATCTTCTATAGGACGTTCTACAGGATCCCCTGGGCGGTCTACAGGATCCCCTGTTGTCTTTACATTATTTATCTACTATAAGACGTTCTATATGATTCCATGTTGTTTGTTTATCATGTATATTCTAAAGGACGTTCAATAGGATCCCTTGGCAGTCTACAGGATCCCCTTTTGTCTGAACATTATATATAAACTACAGAACGTTCTTTAGGTTACCCTATTGTTTGTTTTTGATGTATCTACTAGAGGACTTTTTAGCGGATCCCTTGGTCGGTCTGTGTAATCCCCTGCTTTCTAAACATTATGTGTCTACTACAAGACGTTCTACAGGATCCCCTGTTGTTTGTTTTTCAAGTATATACTATAGGGCGTTCTACAGAATCCCCTGGTCGGTCTACGGAATCCCCTGTTTTCTCAACATAATATATCTACTATAAGACGTTCTATAGGATCCCCTATTGTTTGTTAATCAAGTATATAATAAAGGGCGTTATACAGGATCCCCTGGACGGTCTTTATGATCCCCTGTTGTCTTTACATTATATATGTACTTAATGGCGTTGTATGTATAAGACCCCCTGTTGATTGTTTTTCATGTTTATACAATAGGGCTTTCTATATGATCCCTTGGGCGGTCTGTAGGAAACATTGGGCGGTCTGCAGGAATCTTTGTTTTTCAACATAATATATGTACTATAGGACGTTCTGTTGATTGGTTTTCATGTTTATACTAAAGGGCGTTCTACAGGATACCATGGGCGGTTTACAGGATCCCCTGTTGTATTTACATTATATATCTACTATAGGACGTTCTATAAGACCCCCTGTTGATTGTTTTTCATGTTTATACTATAGGGCGTTTTAAAGGATCACCTGTTGTCTTTACGTTATATATATGTACTAAATGGCGTTCTTTAAGATTCCCTGTTGATTGTTTTTCATGTTTATACTATAGGGCTTTCTATATGATCCCTTGGGCGGTCTGCAGGAATGTTTGTTTTTCAACATAATATATGTACTATAGGACGTTCTGTTGATTGTTTTTCATGTTTATACTAAAGGGCCTTCTACAGGATCCCCATTTGTTTAAAAATAAATATCTACTATAAGACGTTCTAAAGTATCCCCTATTGTTTGATAATCATGTATATACTAAAGGGCGTTCTACAGAACGCTTATAGTAGATAAATAATGTTGAGAAAACAGGTGATCCTTTAGAACGCCCTATAGTATAAACATGAAAAACAATCAACAGGGGGTCTTATAGAACGTCCTATAGTACATATATAATGTAAAGACAACAGGGTATTCTGTAGACCGCCCAAGGGATCCTGTAGGATCCCATGTTGTTTGTTTATCATTTATATACTAAAGGGCGTTCAATAGGATCCCCTAGGCAGTCTACAGGATCGCCTTTTGTCTGAACATTATATATCTACTATAGGATCCCCTATATTGTTTGTTTATTATTTATATACTAAAGGGCGTTCTACCGGATCCCCTAGGCGGTATACAGGATGCCCTGTTGATTGTTTGTTTTTATGTTTATACTATCGGGCGTTCTACAGGATACCCTGGGCGGTCTACGGAATCCCTTTTTGTTAAAAAAATATGCATATGAGATAGGAAATTCTATAGGTTCCCCTGTTCTTTGTTTTTCATATTTATGCTATAAGGGCGTTCTACGGGAACCCCTGGGCGGTCTACAGAACCCCCTTTTGTTAAAAAAAATATGCATCTGAGATAGGAAATTCAATAGGTTCCCTTGTTGTTTGTTTATTATGTATATATTATAGGGCGTTTATGATCCCTTGGGCGGTCTGCAGGATCCTCTGTTTTCTCAACATTATATATCTATCATAGGACGTTCTATAGGATCCCCTGTTGATTGTTTTTCATGTTTATACTATAGGGCGTTCTACAGGATCTCCTGTTGTCTGAGCATTATATATTATTCAGGATCCCCTGTTTGATTTATATGCATCTAGGATAGGACCTTCTATAGGTTCCTCTGTTTTTCTAAACATGTATCTACTTTACGTATATACTAGAGGGCGTTTTATAGGATCCCCTGTTGTTTAATAGTCGTGTATCTGCATGCTATAGGGCGTTCTATAGGATCTCCGGGGCGGTCTATAGAATAACCTGCTGTTTGTTCATTATGTTTCTAGTATAAGACGTTCTTTAAGATCATCTGGGCCGTCTATATGTTCCCCTGTTGGTTGTTCATCATGCATCAATAACAGGGCGTTCTATAGGATCCCTTGTTGTTTAATAATTGTGCATCTGCTATAGGGCTTTCTATAGGATCTCCGGTCGGCCTATAAGATCCCCTATTGTTTTATAATCGTGAATCTGCTATAGGGCGTTCTATAGAATCCTTGGGTCGTTCTAAAGGACCCCCTGTTGTTTGTTCACCATGTATTTTCTAGAGGGTGTTCGATATAATACAAAGGTCGATCTAAGTTGTTTGTTCGTCATGTATCTATTAGAGGGCATTCTATAGGATCCCCGGGACTGTCTATAGGATCCCGTTGTTTGTTTATCATGTATCTAATAGAGAACGTTCTATATGATCCCATGTTGGGTCTATATGATCACTTCTTGTTTAATAATCGTGTAGCTGCTATACGGTGTTATATGGGATCCTGGGGCGGTCTATAGGATCCCCTGGTTATTTTTTTCATTATGTTTCCAGTATAATGCGTTCTATAAGATTCTCTTGACCGTTAATAAGTTCCCCTGTTCGTTGTGCATCATGTATCCATAACAGGGCGTTTTATATCCTATTGTTTAATATTTGTGTATCTGCTAGATGTATCCACTTGAAGGTGTCCTATTTAGGATCCCCTATTGTTGAATAATCGTGTATCTGCTGTAGGGCGTTCTATAGGATCCCCGGGGCGGTCTATAGGATCCCCTGTTGGTTGTTCATCATGTATCTATAACAGGGCGTTCTATATGATTCCCTGGGTGGTCTATATAATCCCGCATTGTTTAATAATCGTGCATCTGCTTTAGGGCGTTCTTTAAGATCCCCGGGTCGGTCTATAGAATCTCTAGGTCGGTCTATAGGAGCCCTGTTGTTTGTTCATAATGTATCTATTGGAGGGCATTCTACAGGATCCCCTGTGCGGTCTGTAGGATTCCCTGTGGTTTAATAATTGTGTATCTGCTATAAGGTGTTCTATAGGATCCCGTTGTTTTGGTAATCACGTATCTACTAGGGAGCGTTCTATGGGATCCCCTGTTGGGTCTATAGGATCGCCTGTTGTGCAATATTCGTGTATCTGCTATAGGGCGTTCTATATGATTCCCAGGGAGGTCTATAGGATCCCCGGGTCGGTCTTAGGATCCCCTCTTGTTTAATAATCGTGCATCTGCTATAGGACGTTCTTTGTTATCCCTTTCAAAGGGGGCATATTGTTATTGTTCGTTTCTTTTTTTTCATTTCGTTTATAATACATCTTCTTAAGTGTATAATATATCTTATTGAATTAATAAGATATCTTATAAAGTATATAAGCTATCTTTTAAAGTTGATAAGATATTTTATAAAGAGTAAATTATATAAAATATCTTATATATTATATATTATATGAGATATCTTGTATAGTATATTAGATATCTCATATATTATATATGAGAGAGAGATTTTATATATCATTTGAAATATCTGATATATTATATGAGCTATCTTGAAGTTAGAATAAATAGTAAAACGGCTTGCCATATATACTCATTGAATCTATTATCATTAATAGACAGTACATCATCAATATATCGGAAAGGGATATTAAAAGACGGGTCAATTTCTTTTCTCCTGTCTGTACAAATATATAAGAATACGAAAACAAATAGAATTGGCATTGCGAGCAAAGGCGGATGTCATACTGTTGTCAAGTTTCCAGACGACCTTGCCGACACGATTATAACACAACAGGTGATCCTATAGACCCAACAGGGAATCCCATAGAACGCTCTTTAGTAGATAAATCTAGTGAATACATGATAACCAAACAATGGGATCCTATAGAACGCCCCGGGGATCCTATAGAACGCCCTATACAGATAAACAAATATTAAACCACAGGGGATCATATCGACCGCCCATGGGAGCATATATATAACGCCCTCTAATAGATACATGATTAAAAAACTAAAGAGCTCCTATAGACCGACCCTTGGATTTTATGGAACACCCTCTAGAAGAAACATGTTGAACAAACAACATGCAGAGGATCCTATGGACCGACCCGGGGATCCCAAAGAATTCCATTTAACAGATGCGCGATTATGAAACAATACGGGGTCCTATAGACCGCCCAGGGGATCTTATAAAACAACATGTTATAGATTCATGATTAACAACCAACAGGGGATCATATAGACCGCCCCGGGGAACCTATAGAACTCCCTATAGCAGATGCACTATTACAACACAACAGGTGATCATATAGACCCAACAGGAGATCCCATAGAACGCTCTCTAGTAGATAAATCTAGTGAATACATGATAACCAAACAATGGGATCATATAGACCGCCCTGGCGATCCTATAGAACGCCCTGTACAGATACACAACTATTTAACCACAGGGGATCATATCGACCGCCCATGGGAGCATATATATAACGCCCTCTAATATATACATGAAAAAAAAAAACAACAGTCGAAACTGTACAGCGTCCTTTAGCAGATATATAATGGTCAGACAACAGGGTATCCTGTAGACCGCCCAGGGGATCCTGTAGAACGCCCCTTAGTATATACACGATAAACAAACAATAGGGGATCATAAAGAATTTTCTATAGTAGATATATAATGTTCAGACAACAGTGGATCCTGTAGAACGCCCTTTAGTATATACATAATAAACAAACACTATATGGAATCCTATAAAACGTTCTATAGTAGATATATAATGTTTAGACAAATGAGGATACTGTAGAACGCCCTTTAAAATAAACACTAACAACACCAACAGGGGATCCTATAGAACATCCTATTTTAGATATATAACGTTGAGAAAACAGGAGATCCGCAGACCGCCCAAGGGATCATAAAAGCCTTATAGTATACACATGAAAAACAAACAACATCCTTTCTCAGATGCCTAATTTTTAACAAAAAGGATCCTGTAGACCGCCCTGGGAATCCTGTAGAACGACCTATAGTATAAACATAAAAAAACAATCAATTGGGGGTCTTATAGTACGTCCTTATAGTATATATATAATGTTCAGACAACAGGGGATCGTGCAGACCGCCCAGTGAATGAACAACAAACAACAGGGGATCCTATAGAACGTCTTATAGTAGATATATAATTTTGAGAAAGTAGCGGGTCCTGTAGAACGCCCTATAATATACACTTGACAAACAATCAACAGGGGGTCCTATTAACGTCTTATAGTAGATATATGATTTTAAGACAACAGGGGATTCTGTAGAACGCCCTATACTATATACTTGAAAAATAAACAACAGGGGATCCTATAGAACGTCTTATAGTAGATAAATAATGTTGAGAAAACAGGGGATCCTGCAGACTGCCCAGGGGATACTGTAGAACGCCCTATAATATAAACATGAACAACAAACAACAGGGGACCCTATAGAACGTCCTATAGTATATATATCATGTTGAAAAAACAGGGGATCCTGTAGAACGCCCTATAGTATACACTTGAAAAACAAACAACAGGGATCCTGTAGAACGTCTTATAGTAAATAAATAATATTGAGAAAACTGGGGATCCCGCAGACCGCTCAGGGGATACTGTAGAACGCCCTATATTATAAACATGAATGACAAACAACAGGGGGCCCTGTAGATCGTCATATAGTAGATATATAATGTTGAGAAAACAGGGATCCTGTAGACCGTCTAGGGGATCCTGTAGAACGCCATATAGTATACACTTGAAAAACAAACAACAGGGGATCCTATAGAACGTCTTATAGAAGATAAATAATGTTGAGAAAACAGGGGATCCTGCAGACCGCCCAGGGGATACTGTAGAACGCCCTATAGTATAAACATGAACAACAAACAACAGGGGATCATATAGAACGTCTTATAGTAGATATATAATGTTGAGAAAACAGGGAATCCTGCAGACCGCCCAGGGGATACTGTAGAACGCCCTATAGTAGAAACATGAAAAACAAACACCAGGGTCCCTATAGAACGTCATATAGTAGATATAAAATGTTGAGAAAACAGGGATCCTGTAGACCGCCTAGGGATCCTATAGAACGCCCTATAGTATACACTTGAAAAACAAACAACAGGGGATCCTATAGAACGTCATATAGTAGATATATAATGTTGAGAAAACAGGGATCCTGCTGACCGCCCATGGGATACTGTAGAACGCTCTATAGTATAAACATGAACAACAAACAACAAGGGACCCTAGAGAACGTCTTATAGTAGATAAATAATGTTGAAAAAAGAGAAGATCCTGTAGACCAACCAAGGGATCCTATAGAAAGTCTTATAGTATATACATGACAAACAAACAACAGGGGAACCTATTGAAAGTATTATCTTAAATGCATAATTTTTATAAACAGGGTATCCTGTAGATCGCTCAGGTATTCTGTAGAACGCCCTATAGTATATACTTGAAAAACAAACAACATGGGATCCTGTAGAACGTCTTATAGTAAACAATAATGTTGAGAAAGCAGGGGACCCAGACCGACCAAGGGATCCCGTAGAAAGTCTTATAGTACATACTTGATAAACAAACAACAGGGGAACCTATAGAACGTCTTTTAGTAGATTTATAATGTTGAAAAAACAGGGGATCCTGTAGACCGCCCAGAGGATCTTGTAGACCGCCTAGGGGGTCATGTAGAACGCCCTATAGTATACACTTTAAAACAAACAACAGGGGATCCTGTAGAACGTCTTATAGTAAACAATAATGTTGAGAAAGCAGGGATCCCACAGACCGACCAAGGGATCCCGTAGAAAGTCTAGTACATACTTGATAAACAAACAACAGGGAACCTATAGAACGTCTTTTAGTAGATTTATAATGTTGAGAAAACAGGGGATACTGTAGACCGCCCAGGGGATCCTGTAGACCGCCTAGGGGTCATGTAGAATGCCCTATAGTATACACTTGAAAAACAAACAACAGGGGATCCTGTAGAACGTCTTATAGTAAACAATAATGTTGAGAAAGCAGGGGATCCCACAGACCGACCAAGGGATCCCGTAGAAAGTCTTATAGTATATACTTGATAAACAAACAACAGGGAACCTATAGAACGTCTTATAGTAGATATATAATGTTGAGAAAACAGGGGATCCTGTAGACCCCCCAGGGGATCCTGTAGACCGCCTAGGGGGTCATGTAGAACGCCCTATAGTATACACTTGAAAAACAAACAACAGGGGATCCTGTAGAACGTCTTATAGTAGATATATAATGTTGAGAAAACGGGATCCTGTAGACCGCCAATGGGATCCTGTAGAACGCCCTATAGTATACACTTGAAAAACAAACAACAGGGGATCCTGTAGAACGTTCTCTTAGCCTAGTAGATACATCAATAACAAAAAATATGGTATCCTATAGAACGTTCTATAGTTTATATATAATTTTGAGAAAACAGGGGATCCCACAGACCAACCAAGGGATCCAGTAGAGAGTCCTCTAGTATAAACATGATAAACAAACAACAGGGGATTCTATAGAACGTTCTCTTAGCCTAGTAGATACATCAAAAACAAACAATAAGGTATCCTATAGAACGTTCTATAGTTAATATATTATGTTCAGACAACAGGGGATCTGGAGAACACGCCCTTTAGTATATTCATGATAAACAAACAATATGGGATCCTATATATATTTTTTCCAAAAATTACAGGGCCCATAAAGGGCATAGAATCAGATACAATTGATTTACATAATTGGTAACAACAACAATAATAAAGGCATATACATATATATTTGGAATATAAGCATTGGTCAGAATCAAGCCAAAAACCACATATATAGTGTGAATAAAAGAATAATAAAATTACATTATATATGTATTTATTCTCAAATTGTTTACTTGACTTAGTGTCAGTGTTCATATCTGATATCCTTAATTAAAAAAAGTCACCAATATAACAGCCCAGTTCTTCCATAAGAGTAACAATTTCTTGGGTCAAGAGCCATAAAATTTAGAAGATTTATTTAAAGTTATAAAATTATAACAATTGTTAGAAATGTCTTGGAAAAAATCGTCCCTTTGAATATCATAAAGAGGGCATTCTAATAAAAAATGAAGCTCATCTTCAACTTTACCGAGTGAGCAATTAGAACAAAGACGCTCAGATCTTTCTACATGTTTTTTTTGAATTTCTGTTTGTCTCAATTTTTAAAGAGTGAGCGCTTATTCTTAATTTACAAATTGACTGTCTTTTTTTTGAAGTCCTGTAATTCTAAATATTTTTCTTTTTTAAAACAATTTTTTCCCTTTTTGGGAGTTAATTGTTTGATACTTCAGTTTATTTCAAAATGTGAAATTACTTTTACATAGTTTATTTTTAACATACTGACATAAAGAACCAATTGATTGGTCAAAATTTGGTAATTCAATCTCTCTCTGAATATAATCTATACTAGAATACCATGTATTTACATTAGAACTATGTAACTGTATGTTTACAACATATAAATGCATCAAATAATAATCCTTCTTTCAAACGTTCCAGTCTATGACAATATTTTAACATTGATAAAATTATAGTAAAATACATAGGAAATCTACCAATCTCTGACATTACAGCTATATTACTTGACTTTCTGTTTACACCAAGAATATATTTCATAAATTTGGTTTGAGCTTTTTCAGAAGAATCCTGACCAAAAGCTTGTTCCTATAGAACGTTCTATACTATAGTAGATATATATATATATATAATATTCAGACAACAAGGGATCCTGTAGACTGCCCAGGGGGATCCTGTAGAACGCCTTTTAGTGTATACATGATAAACAAACAATATAAGGGATCCTATAGAACGTTTTGTAGTAGATATATAAGGTTCAGACAACAGGGGATCATGTAGAACGACCAGGGGATCCTGTAGAACGCCCTAATAGTAGCTTTATTGTAAACAAGTAACAATGGTTCCTATATAACGTCCAGCTATAGTAGAATGGTCAGACAACAGGGGGTCAGATTACAGATTCGTTTCTTTAAACGCAGACCAGTTTAAACACCCTCTCACACTCCTGTAAAGCTTAGTACGTGTAACATGTTTAACATGTGTATTAAGCTACATCTTTTTTCAATTTGCCTACATAAAAATACTCTTTTAAACGGATAATAAAAATATTATTAACTCCATAGTATATCCAAAGCCATGGGACCACGTGCATGTGACATTTGCAGGTCTTTACAACATAATTAAGGCACAAAGTCCTACTGTTTATCATATCTATATGAAATGTATCATGTGTATTTTAAAAAGGAATATATATTTGTACTATGATATATGCTACTGTAATGCGGTACATTTTCCTTTTTTTCATGTGATAAACAAAATAAATGAAGCAAATTCACCGTGTTACATGAAAGTTAATGATTTTGAATCGGGTTATTTTTTAATAGTTGTACATGTTGAGAATATTCTATTTTTAGAATAAGTATTTTCAGAATCGTTTATAAATAGCCTATAAATAGAATATGCATAATTCATGAATCGTGACGTAGGGCGGTCTACGGGATCCCTTCTTCCGCTTACCGGAAAGGTATCTAGTTAGCATACTTAATCTGAATCTATTACAAGCTTAAAGCAACTAGGGGACAGAACTCGTTGGTCCTTCGATTTGGTTCCAAATTATTCATAAAAAAACTTCAAGGACAAGAAAAATACCCACTTATTCTTTATTACAAAATATTTATACCAAATGGTGAAAACCTTTATTAATATTGTAAGAAAACATTGGAACACTTTGCACTGAAAAACAAATAATGCAGTGAAATTTTTACTCAAGTGTCTATAATAGCATATAAACGTAACAAAAATATAAAAGATTAACTTGCGAAATCAGGGTAACAGTTGGAAGACTTTTTAAAAAGGACCGGGCCATGCTAAAACGGTTTTAAGTACACAAAAAAAATCCCGATACACTGGAACTTAATGATATGAATTATAGGCAACAAACTTGTGAATATGAGCGATGTTAAGTCATGAAATTTATTACGAATGTTAATTAGTTGAAGGAATCGCATTTCATTATAATTACCAGAGTTTTTGAGATCATGATATTAATATGTTGAATTATTCATCTCATGAATATTCATTAGTAATTTGCACATTAATCTCAGTGTGTATGTTTGAAATCTCAGTGTGTAATTAACAATTCTCAGTGTGTGTTTTTCAGTTTATTTATTCTCAGTGTGTCTTTTTGAAATATCAGTGTGTTATTTTCAATTCTTAGTGTGTAATTTTCAATTCTCAGTGTTTTTCTTTTTTGTAATCTCAGTGCGTCTTTATGAAATCTCAGAGTGTAATTTTTAATTCCAAGTGTGTTAATTTCAATTCTCAGTGTGTGTTTTGAAGTTTTTAAATCTCAGTGGTTTTTTTTGTAATTCTCAGTGTGTAAAATTTCTCGAAAAATGGTTTTAACATGGTTTTGACGAGAACGGCTTGCCATAATAACGGCCTAGATATCTGACAGACCCTTTGTGGATATTGGATATAGTAGCGGTCTACGTTGACCTTTTCAAAAGAAATTCTCTCGTTCACGATAACAGGCCACGATCATACCTGTATAACAGCCCGCAATGGCGGATCCATTCTGGGGGTTGGAACCACCCCCTTTCTTTTACGATCCATATATTTGAATGGGGACTTATAGTTGGACACCATCTCCCAGTTATCTTTAAAAAAAAATACGGATTGATGAAAATGTCTTGAAAGTTTGTCCATTATCATAATTTGACGTCGCCTAAAACGTAATATGCTAGGGACGGCATGAACTGCATTCGCGTGTTCCTTGCTAAATAAAATCATAATCGGGTTTACAATTGTGTGGTATACTTTGCATTTACCCAAATAAGAATGCAGGAAGAATAAGAGAGTGCGCATTTCCAATTTAACGTCATTTTTCTGTTACACTAAATGGTAGCAACAACCCCTGCCAGATTAGCTTGGATATCATGTCCCTGTCACATTGACATTACGAACACCAACCGAGCTAAAGCAATATTTAACATGCGAACCTAAATGAAGGGCCCGGTTTAAAAATCTTGTATGTTATATGCCAAAGCTAGAGACGAATGCAAAAAAACATCCCGTTGACCGATTTCTGAGGCCTGCTACTAATGATCCCGACAACAATGATAGTCGTGTCATATACCATTGTGTAGATAAATCAATTTAGATTTACAGCATATTAAGTTTAAGTAGGTTTGACAACTGAGAAATAAAAAAATAACGGGATTTCGGGACTGGGTGTCATTTTTCAAAAAATTTAGTTAAGTACCTTGTGTTATATTAAGGTATAAAGGATTTTTTTTTTTTGAGACAAGTGCCTGTGTTTCCAGGGGTATCATTTGCGCCAATATTTTTTTCTCTCAAATGTATCAATTGCGCCAGTTTTCGGAACTCATTTGCGCCAATTTACTTGAACACAAAAGTATTCGTATTCATATTAAAGATTAATATATTATATTTAGTATAATTTTTTTGTCTTATAAATCTTTATTCATTAAATAATTGTTACTGTTGTTGGGGAAAGGTGAGTGAAAAATAATAGGAATACTATTAAACTAAAGGTATGGATATTAACAAACTGGTAAACACTAATAATAAAAAGTTTTCAGTGACAAATATAAAATATGTTTTTGCTGATGGAACATTTTTAAAAAGTGTTGTCTGAAGTATTTCCAGCAATTATATACAATACATTGATTCAGGAATGGACATTATATTCCACTTTTATGTTGCCTTCCAAATCAGGAGACTGTTATAGAAAAATGTTTTTTTTGCTTAAGGAATGTTGTGAAAGATTTAATCTTCAAATGAATTTTTACATCTATGCATGTAGATTTTGAGGAAAGAATGCACGTTGTCGTTAAAGAGTTTTTCCCAAGAATTATCATCAAGGCATTTCGTTTTCACCTTGGCCAGGCATGGGATCGGAAAATATAAAATCTTGAACTAGCAAAAGAGTATAAAAAAGTTGGTAGTGATGTTAGCAAGTGGTTACACTATATTGTTCTGAACCCAGGTGAAGTAGATGATTGCTTTGCTGAAGATTTGATACAAGATATGCCAAAAGACAAGAAAATAGAAGTCATTTTTCTTTAAATTGGCGCAATCGTATATTTTATTTTCGGCGCAAATGATATCATATTATTTTTAAAACAGATGGCGCAAACGTAGCATCGGAGAAAAAAAGTTGTGGCGCAAAAGGACGCATTTTTGGCGCAAACGGATTTCTCCCATATCGAATACCTTTCAGTCCGAATTACTTTTTTGGGCTGAGCATAATCCCGTATATAAGGCAAGTATAGTTTGGTGTACGGATTTTGCCAATTGTTGAAGGCCTTACGATGACCTATATATAATAGTTGTTTACTTCTACGCAAAATAGTCTCATCGGCAAAATTATATTGTTAGTTGAGTTGTTAAATAGAAAATAAAATTCACATAGAATGTAATTAATGAATAATGTTGATGAAACTTGTCATTTAATGTCTTAAGATTGTACAGAGACGACAGAGACATAAATTATATCTCTGGTTAATCATTATTTACATTTGTTGTTTTGTAAATATTGTTTTACTTATAAACAATGTCGTAAATCGCTGAAAAGCTTCCATTTTTTCCAGCAACTAAAACTGTGTTGTTCTTAGAATCAAAAGCAATTGCCTTCGGAAACTGAAGTTTGTTCTCGGGTCCCAAAACTTCAAGTCTACGGCCACCCTTATTTGAAATAACGGTAACATTTCCTGCATTACATGCGCTAACAAATATATTACCATGCTTGTCAACGCACATATTCCTGATATCAGGTTCCCCATCGAAAGTATACATTCCTATTTTCTTTCCATCTTGGTTAAATATAAAAATTTCCTTCGACTCAGACTCTGTGACGACTACTCTGTTTCTGAAGCATTGAACATGTGTGATCCTTGGTAAACTTAAATTTACACGATGTAATATTTGTCCATCTAGATTTATGATGATAAAACCATTGTCAGGTGATCTAGTAGCTGCAATAATGTTTCCGTTTGACGAATTTACGGATAAACCAAAACACATTTGTTTCAATTTTAATGTTTTCTTTAAATGACATACCGATCCCTGTACTTCTATAATTTTTATGTTATCGTTAAAAGGGAACGATACGGCAAGAACAGAATCACTAATCAAACATGCTCCATGTGGACTGCCTAGATTCGTGAAACTTCTATCGAATTCCCCTTCACTAGTGAAAAGTAAGATACCTTGATCAACGCCAAAATCTGTCATGACTATTTGCCCAGAAGGCAACGGGACAATGCTTACAATGTTATTGCCAAAATACGTATTCTGGTTATGGGAGAGCAGTTTGCCTCTTTCTGTCTGTTCGATCTCCATCCATAAACATAACTCTGACACATTAGTTTCAACAGTTAAGCATAATATTTGTGCTTCTAGGTTTTCAAGTATGTTCAACTCGCATTCTAAAGGGGATTGTGTGGTGTTTATTATTCCAACTGGAACATCTTTAGAAAGTAGCGAAGACAGTTGCTCACTGCATTCAAAACCAACATTTATTTCTTTTAAACTAGTATCATTTTTTAAAAACTTCTTAATTTCTTTATCTTCATTTTTAACTTTGTCCTCTATGTTTTTAACCGCTGAGTATACCTGAAAGTTGCTTCCGTGTGTAATCACCTTCTGAAGATCGGAATGCATTTCCTTGTATATAGATTCGTGCGACCCAATTTGAGCAATCGTATTGTTTACGATAGAGGATTGTGAGTTCTTAACTGCAGTTGCCTGTTCGTTTAAAGTATTCTCAAATTCATCTAGCACTAGATCCATTTCCTTACGCATGCGTAGAAAATCAGTGCACAGCTCTGACGACTGTTTATCTATTCGATCGATATTCTCCGTCCGATTTTTAGTTAATTTCAACAGTCCTTCGATCCTTTTTTCCAATTGTTGCGTAATAGTTGAAACCATGGCGGAAGACTTGATGTTTTCAATTGCTTTATTGAGTAGCGTTACACCGGTACACTTTGCGTGTTTTTCTTTCAGGCACTGTACACAACAGTGAATTTCATGGTTTGGACAGTAGAGTTCATACTTTTCATCATGTTCGAAGCATTTATTCAGTTCTTCAATCATTTTTCTCGGCATTTCCTTATAGTGGTTTCTATCTATGAGTTGATGACTTCTAGTGGCCTTCAATGCGCTATGATGGCCGCTGCATTCATCGCACAGACCTTCATCACAAGTCGGACACCATACGACTGCTGGCTTTACTATTTCTCGAAAGTCGCACGGCCCACATATGATTTCTTGTGTTTCTGTTGTACTCATACCCACTAGAATGGTTTAAATAATATATATTTTAAAATATTTAGATGAAAAGTGAAAATAACTAAAATATTGAAAATATTTTACACTAAGACGGTACTTATCCGTGTATTTGTTTAAATCAAACTATAGAAAAATATGAGTTTCCTGCAGAACTTTCACCATTAAGAGATATGGGGTAATTAGATCTACGAATGAGTCGAAGATGTTTTTTGTATTTTTTAATAATAACATTAGATGTATCATGTTTCATTATAATACTTTATTCTGATTGGCTAACTGCACATCACATGTTATTCCTTAAGCAATTGCATTACTCAATAAAACATTTCATTCATAATAACACTTGGTCCCACAATAAAGTGTACAGGTGAATTAAATAAAAAAAAATATAAAATTCGTGTTTTCATGATTATAGCCATGATAGCTAAAAAAATGTAATTATAAGTTTTGAATGCTTCTTTTTGTAACTTCATAGGGTTGTAAAAGCGTTGACCGTGCGCACATTTTTTTAATGAAGCGCACGCGCTTCATACAAAATGTTCTTCGGTCAACACTTTTACACCCCAATGAAGTTACAAAAAGAAGCATTCAATTCTTAAATATAAAAAAAGTAAAAAATATGTTTAAAAGGGGGATGGTCCATCCCACAAAGTTATCTCAGTAGATTTTAAAAAAAATTACAAAAATATGTACATAAGGGATTAGTAGATCTAATTACCCCATATCTTTCTATTGTCCGACCGAGACCGCAGTTATTTCAGACACCTTAACTGTTATTTCGTATAGAGCATTTTTTTAGACAATAAATGAAAATTAGAAATAAATCCCACCTGCGCTTTCTTAATAATATTGTTACAGTGTGCTGTACTACTTTTAAGACAAATTATATTCAAAATATAGAAAACTTCATCAGCTCTAACTCAAAATATGGACAATTTTATTAAGGGGAGTCTTGAAATATTTTGACTAATTAAGTGCTTATTTTGACCCTTTTCAGCTTGACCAAATCACTTCTTTACTTTAAAATTCATGACCCCCTTTACTTGCTATTTGAGGCATAAATCAAGGAGAAATAAATTTGGAATTGGTCATTACATGTAACATACTGCCCACACTAGGGTATGGTAGACTTTTGAAGTGGACAGATTTTTTAACTTTGTGAAATCTCAACCAGGAAGTTAAAGATAAAAAAAAATCTCAACCAGGAAGTAATTATATCAATACAAGTGAACATAACTGACCCCCTTAACTCACACAGCATTGGCGGATCCAGGGGGGGGGGGTTCAGGGGTTGGAACCCCCTTTTTGTGGACGATCAATGCATTTAAATCGGAGCATATACTCTTGGTTGGGAACTCCCCCTTTTTAAAATGGCTGGATCCGCCCCTGCACAGCAATCTATCTTTGACATTGCATATTTAAAAAAAAAAGATGTATTCACTTCGTTTAATTTAAGCTTATTGGCCTTTTGATAAATTATATATTCATTGAAAGTTTGCTATAACATTTACACTTTGTTCTTCAAAATATGTATGTTTCCCCTGGGCCCTTGACAAATTGGTAAATAAATTAAAATATTGAAAAAATATAGTTATAAAAAAAAGGGACTGTGTTATTTTCATGTGGAGCTTACATAATAAATTTAAATTACCTGATACTTCCATGTCCTTCTAAGTTCTAGTCATAACATCAATGAGGCCGTAAAATCCAGGTGATTGTTTAATACTAAAAGTAAATCGGTTGTAGTTGTGTCCCTTTTAAATTTCTAATAACTGCTATAATTGCTCGTTTGAGGGTCTAGTTGGGGGTTATTAAAAAAAAAAGTAAGGGTATTAGGTGGAGAATAAAGCTTTAAAAAATATAAACCAACAGAGAATTGTGAGGTAGTAAGATATAAAAAACGATGGTCTTTCTCCTCCCCCCCCCCCCCCCCCCCCCACCATCAAGACCATATGAAAGCTATTACGGTAAATAAAATCGTTACTGTACCAATCTTACTGAAACGTCAATTTCTGAGGTAGCTTTAGGGGGCAGCGGGTATTAGATCCGTCTTACAAAGCTACATTGATGGTTTATTCAGACTTTTTAAGCCAACCCCAAGATTGTTTATAATTTATATGTAATTTTTGTTGTCTGTTTTTGCAGCTGTTCAGTGTTTCTGTTGTTCCTCTTAAAGTTGATATGTTTCCTTCCGGGTTGGATTTTTGACCCGGATTTGATTCAGGATTTATGACTATTGATCAGCGGTACTATTGCTTTCATTTATCCTCGGCTATAGATATTTATTATTACCACAAAGAGTTAAAGGTGAAACATACAATAAAATACACAATGCAAAATTCATAAAAAAAAACAACTGCATAAACCAATAGAAAAAAAATTGCTTCTGCAGGTGTACGCCTACCTCAGTGCAAAAGGTCTTTTTAATGATCATGATCAATCATGTCGATTAATGTATTGTCCATAGAACACCTTAAATATAGATAATACTAGAACACACCCGTGATATCCCGTAATTATTTGGAGAACCATATAACTATGCGCAAGCCTTATTTTATTATTAGTATTGTCATCTAATAAAGTCATGCCGATTATAAGATACACAGTTTTCTCTGTTTTCAAATCGTTCTGTTTGAACCCGTCTGACTGGAACTTATCAATTATTGATAATATTAACTATTTGGAAAACAAAAGGTAACAATTTGACAATTTAGTAGTGTCAACCCTGTCATTATGACCCGTGTATATAGCATATTAATCCTGAGTACACGTTTGGTGGTGCGCCTGTCAGATGCGGAACGTACAGATAAGGTAATAGGTAACAGGTGATTATACTATTAGTATCGATATCGGACTCGACCCGGAACTTCTTAATTATTGGCAATATTAATTACGTGGAAAACAAAAGGGCCTGGAGTGGTGTAATTTTTAATCTACACTTTTGTACTACATTAGTGAAATATTAAGTTGAATTCTTTGATTCGTCTTTTTCACGTGATGACGGCTGACAAAATGGACCTCGTAATTTTAGTATGGTCCAAAAATTAAAAGGGGTCCCCAAGGACCACACTAGGCATGCAACGTTTGTAGTGTAACAGGGGGCATATAATTTTCGGGTCAAGTAAACACAAGATTTGTTTGTTGCGGACGTAAGAACAGCTGTATTAAATATTACAGTAAATGTTCCTAACGGATAGAATAAGTTGTTTCAACAGGAACATTATTATGACATTGTTTATAACAAAGTTTCCAGTGGAACTTCTGTTAGGTGGAACAAATATATACGTTGACAGTTGTACATATAATTACAAATCGTCGAATCAATACAAAATAGAAATGCAAGAAAAATTAAATACATATAAACAAGTATTCAAGCAGTAGGTGAGGTAAAAAGTAAAAAGTTAATTGTTTCTCATGATATTTTACATAGACGATACGAGTAACAAAATTTTTAATATAATATCCACTTAAGGTGGTACCCAACACCTTCACTTAAACTAATTTATCTCGTTTAAATTTAATAAAATTTTGACTTTGACCCTTTGACAAAAATATAAAAATTACAAAAAAAAATTGAACCAACAATTTTAACAGAAATATGTACCGATTATCAGGTTATCTGCATGTTGATATCGTAAAATATCAGCTGCGAGACATAATATGAAGCTTTTTGTCGAGTGAGCGTAGCGAACGAGATCAAAAAGCCTTCATATTATGTCAAGCAGCTGATATTTTACAATATCAATATGCAGATAATCTGATAATCAATTTATCGGGCTATATTTGCGTGTTTAAGAAGTGTTTTCTTTGTTTCACCGGCATACAAAAGATGACTTGATAAGTTCGGGTCAAAGTTATTAACGTCGGTTCAAACATTATGACGTCGCTGATATGTCCGGGTCAAAGTTATTAAGGCCGGGTCAACGTATTTGACGTCACAAAGACATGATACGGAATAATATTAAGAGCTGAACAGAGTGATATAGACAGTGGGACGACCGATAATACACTGTATATAGCAGTTTGGCAAACCTTTATTTGTATCATTGAGAAGCTTAATATTCCCATAACAACACAACGTAATTAAAACGTTAAGGGGAATTTAAAGAGTTACCTCCCTGTAGTGTTAGGTACCATATCATACCAAATCTGAAGAAACTTCTTACACGGGCAAAATTCAGTACACAGAGGGTGGCAAAAGTGCATCATCGAAGGCTGCACGGTGACCTGTACTTGTTAATATCTGAGTCCTTTGGTCTCTATTTGAGAGTTCTCTTATTGACAATAATACCACATCTTCCTTTTTGTATACTGATCACAAATTTAACCTTGATCACTGATGCATGAAATGAGGTCAGGTGAACATTATCTGATAGACATGTAGACCTAAAGCACAAAAAAAACAATTTATCTACTGTCTTACTCGTAATAAGTTAGAAACTCGTACGACTAACAAAAACGTCGCCGAATAATTATCCCCATGTTTCACATTCTGTGACTCTCCTCGCTGACTAGAAAACAACTGTATATATATGTTTTGTAATTCCATAGCAATGGTATGGTTAAATGTGTAAAATTCACCATTTATTTAACATCATTTCGATAAGATCGATTGCTAATTGAAAATCAAAGAGAAAATGAAAGAGGACATTGACCTACTTTTAGAATACTAGGCTATCAAAAAGGCTGGTTGTTTTTCGTATGCTTGTCACTGGACGTTTTTGGGACTTTCATCACACATCAATACGTTACCATAAATAACTTCCATAGATCAGATATGATATCAATAAAACTCCACTATTCATACACTTTTCATTCCAAAATATCCTCCTAAATACCTTGATGTTGCTCATAGTTGTCTAAATGTTTGTATCATTTCTGTATTCGCAACGATATAATGATGTCATTTTGTTAATATCATCTCGATAGTTATCCAACTTACATTAAAGAAAACACACCTGATCATCATTTACGGACAGTTGTCGACAGACCGCCACATTGAAGACTTGGCGGGAAATAATTCTCTCTAGATTGTTCATACATCTAACATTGGCACTTTTTTTTCGTATAATAAAAAACTACGAAAAATGTAGTCGATAGAGGGAAGTTTTCTAAACAAAATCATGTCAACGAATTTTGTAGAAACCCAAAATTTAACAAGAAAACTGCATATTATTTAGCCACATTTTACTATCATTTTGTACATTTTAAATTATACCTATTTTTAACAATAATTAATTAAGATAAGATTCAACGTGTTTCAAATGCAGACAAAATAACATCAAAATTGGAATATTCTTCTAATTATTTATACTTGCCTTTAGGTTCCAGGATCACACCCGTTCACCATGTAGTAGCACACTTTGAGAGTATTTCAAGAAATTGAAAACAACACATTAAACAATTTATTGCGTCCGACGCGCTTTCCTGGATGTACCTTCATCAGGAACGCTCAAAGCCAAACATTTGAAATCCGCAGATGTATGAGTATCGAAACCGTTGAAGAGCTATAAGGACTGCTTTACACATGGTGTTGTTTTCGAAGGAAACACAGTACTGTTGTTTGTTTATTGTTATGTTTGTTAAAGGAAGAGAATTGTTTGATGTGGCCTGGACTGCAAAAATGGATGACTACATGACAAATTGATGACCAGAATCACAAAATATTTTAAAATACAATGATAAGATAAATTCCAATCTAAATAAAATATTGATCTCTGATTACGTTATACTACACTAGAACACACCCGCGAAATCGCGGGCATTCAGAGCGTAGGTTAAAGTATGTAAAGTGTTGTTGGAAGAATTTTGTAAAATATTGAATGACTGGAGAATTTCAGCAAAAGTATCATAAGTCATAGGTTATTTGGGACAGGAAAATGCTTTTTTTTTCATCCCTCCTCCTTATTTCCAATATTCCCATTTTTTGGTTTTCTATCAATTTCAATATGAACATACATTTAGTATGTTATGAACATTCAAGTGATGAGCCTGTAATTCAGTGGTTGTTGTTGTTTGTTTATGTGTTACATATTTGTTTTTCGTTCATTTTTCTGTACATAAATAAGGTCGCTAGTTTTCTGGTTTGAATTGTTTTACATTGTCAGTTCGGGGTCTTTTAAAGCTGAGTATGCGGTATGGGCTTTGCTCGTTGGTGAAGGTCGTACGGTAACCTATAATTGTTAATATCTGTGTCATATTGGTCTCTTGTGGAGACTTGTCTCAACATGGCAATCATACCACATCTTCTTTTTTTTGTAATCAATGAATTTTGTAAAAGATTTAATGACTGGAGAATTTCAGAAAAGGTATCTTTCAATTCTAAGTTTACTAATCGTTCCATAGTGCTCATTGATATAGTATACATACCCTCTCTATTTAATAAACTCTGTGACTGCCGTGGATAGTAAACTTGAAAATGATAGCAGATAGAATTCTGAAAATACACTTTATTCTTTGTATATGTACGTTCAACGTATACAGAAAAACGCAAACCGGAAGTCTAATCTGACTTAAAATTTCGTCCAATGACGGGACAATATCCGGATGCCTTTTTTTCTCGTTTTTCTCCAAAAATAACTCAATCTGAATAATCATATGAATAGATGACAAATGGCACTATGCACTGTATCTATAGGACACAGAGGCGTGTTGATCAATTAATTGTGGAAAGAAGAGAAGCGACACCCAAAATGAGGTCTTCTCGTTTAATAGTATAGATATGTAGTATAACGTAATCAGAGATCAATATTTTAATTAGATTGGATAAATTCCGATGAAACAACTATAACTCTATCAACCAGAGTCCAAATGACGTTGATCTAAACAACAATATGTCACCATAAACATGATATGGCTTTCAACAATGAACAAACCCCACATTATTTAGTCATCAATAAAAGGCACGGCATGATATAATATGAAGCAATTCAAACGAGATCACTAACCGTCTAATAAATTATAAATCTATAAACGAAAATAAATATGACCGCAACGACCAACATTCACTAAATTTTAGAATACAAGCTCCTGGCTTAGGACAGACACGTACAGAAATAGGCGATGTTGAACATGTTTTAAGTACTAAGTCATCCCCTAACCTGGTGTAACAGCACAATATATAAAGAATAGGGTGAAAAAATCAGTGGGAAGTTACATACCTTAACACATGGGTACGGAGCAAAACACAGTGGCATAAAAACAAAAGACACAAGATCTATTAGAGTACTCGCAACTATTGAAATCTAGTCCAAAATCATTCACAATATTTTGAAGAAAGAAAAAAAGATTACAAAAGACAGATCACACTTCAAAATTTCAACGACACATACAGTGGTTACAAAACTTTTGTTTTGGCATTAAAAGGAACGACATAATTTATTTTCTTAAAATAAAAGTTCTACATATTACTTTTTCATGAATTGCTCCTAAAATTGTATTTGCAGTGGCTTTTTATCAATGATTGCAAAACCCGGATATTTCTGATAGTAAAATATCAGATACATCTTTGAAATTATATACTTATCTAATTAACTTGATATGATTTCATATTGTAAGTTTCAATAGAAAAATAATAATTTAACGTTATCAATGCAATGCAAACAAAATATTAATTTAAATTTGTGTTTTATTATTGTACATGTACAATTTTTTGTATTGGCCTCAGTTATACAAAATGTCGTAAATTGCTGAAAATAGTCCATCTCTACCTGCAACGGCAATTGTATTGGTTCTTTTGTCATAAGCTATTGCTTTTGGAATATGAAGTCCATTATTAGGTTCCAATACATCAACTCTTATGTTACCCTCGTTTGGAATTACTGTTACCTTTTCTGTGTGCAATGCGCACACAAATATATTACCGTGTTTATCAACGCATATATTCCTTGTATCTGGTTCCCAATCGAAAGTATGTGTTTTTACTTTCTTTCCTTCAGAATCAAAGACCAAAATTTCAGTTGACTCGAATTCGGTTACGATTATTTGTCTCTGTAGCAATGAACATTTCTGATCATTGGTAAATTTAGATTTACACGTTTTAAAATTTGTCCGTAATCTAATTCAACGACAATGATCCCGGTATCGGGTTCTGCGACAGCCGCGACTATGTTTCCCGCCGAATTAAATGATAATCCATAGCATGATTGGCTTATCCTAAAAGTATTCAGTATAGAACATGTTGATTCGTCTATTTCTAGTAACTTTATATTATTATTATAAGGAAACGATACAGCAAGAACAGAATCACTAATCAAACACGCCCCATATGAAATGCCAAGGTTTTTAAATCTGGTGTCGAAACTCCCATCACTGTGCTATGGTTACTTCCATAATCTGTTATGACCGTTTGGCCAGAAGGCAATTGGACAATGCTCGAAATGTTTGTTTTACCACTATCTAAGGATAAAGAGAGTTGTGCTTGGAATGTTTGCACATACGTCCTGATTTTCAATTCTGACACGGTAGTCCCAATGTTTGTTGCTGATATTTGTGCTTCTTTACCGTTTGGTATTTTAAAATCGCAGTTTAAAGGTGAACAAGATGTCATAACCATTCGGGTTTAACGCCTTTAGTTAGCAGCGAAGATAAGTGTTCGTTACATTCGAAAGCATCATTTATTTCTTGAAAACCACTTGCCGTTTTCAAAAGTGATTCAAGTTCCGTATCTTCTCTTTTAAGTTTTTCTTCAATAGTTTTAACCGCTAAGTATACTTGTAAGTTATTTCCATATGCTATCACCTTTTGAAGATTCGAATGCAGTTCCTTGTATACAGACTTTTGCGCCCCTATTTTATCAATAGAATTGTTTACGATTGAGGTTTGAGTGTTCTTGACTGATATTGCCTTCTCGTTCAACGTATTCTTAAATTCATCAAGCACACTTTCAATTGTCTTGCGCATGCGCTGAAATTCAGAACTCAAATTAGATGATTGCTTATCTATTCGATCAATATTCTTTTTTCGGTTTTCTGTAAGTTTCTCTAATCCTCCCATTCGGTTCTCTAAATCTTTCACATTTTCGGTAACCATGGCGGAAGTTTTGATGTTTTCAATTACTTTACGAAGTAGTGTTACACCGGTGCATCTTGCATGTATTTCCTTCACACATTGAACACAGCAATGAATTTTGTGGTTTTGGCAATACAATTCGTAAATTTCGTCATGTTTCAAACATTTCTTAACCTCTTCAATCATTTGCATAGGCATTTCTTTATAGTGATCAATATTTATAGGTTTATGGTCTCTAGTCAATTTTCCAGCAGTATGGTGGACGCTGCAGTCGTGGCATAGTCCTTCTTCGCAAGTCGGGCACCATACAACAGCTGTCTTTGGTGTATGTAGATAATCGCACGGACCACATATGAATTCTTTGTCTTCTGTTGTCATTTCGCCAACTGTAAAGAAGAAATACACAACTAAAAGAAAATATGAAGTGTGTGTTTGTTGTAAAGATGAAAGATATTTCATTCAGTAACTGCGATTACTCTTAAATCGGTTTATTTTCATAAACAAAACATATTTTATTTACACAAAGTAAAATGGATTGGACTCGAGAAAATCACTACATTTTTCCGCGTTCTGCAGTATGGCAAAAAATACTTTCTGAATAAAAGGGTGTTAAATGCAAATAAAAGAAATAAAAGAAATGTATAAACCTTTCCTCATCCTCATAAAGGGAGAAAGCTCATTATATGATGGCAGTTATTCAAGTTAGTATAAATAAGAAGATGTGAAATGAGTGCCAATGTGACCCTCTCCTTCCATTTCAAAATGTATAAAAAGTTAACATTTATAGGTAAAAGTAAAGCCTTCAACACGGAGCAGCAAGCTAGAAAGAGTCCAAGAATGACTAGTCTAAAACAATTCAAACAGGAAAATCAACGAAAGAATAGAAAGAATATAAAGAAAAGACTAATGAGAAACACTTACAAATGTATGAACCTCAAAAACAAACGACAACCACCGAACAACAGGCTTCTGACTTGGGACAAAAGCATATAAATGCAGATGGTTCAAGCGTTATAACATGCGCCAACATTTACCCTAACTAGGAATAGTAGTTTAACATTACAACATAAAAAGACACATTTATAAATTATCAATTGAAATTTCTGAACTCGATAAAAAAGACATTTCAACAAAGACAAGTTTTAACATACACTGAATAATTCATATCTGGTATAATTGAAATTAGAATATTTTCTTACACAGTGTTGAGTGCTTAGACCTTTGTGTTATTGACCTTAAAATCACAAGGGAACTAGGAATCTTCTTCTCATTATATATGAACAGACCCAGGTTAAGGACAACCGTTGCAACTTCAAATGAAATTAAATATTTTGGAATGAAACACGTCAAAATTACCTTCTTTTCTTCAAATATTAGAGCCGCGCCTGGAAACAACATAACACGTTGATGAACAGAAGTTGAAATGTGTGGTATTCGATACAATGGAAAACGACTTCCACAAAAATATTAGAGAGTCGGAGAACATTTAGTAACAGCACCGACCCATTGTAGTATTCCCGTGCCAAGCATTTTGCAGACTTTGGTCGCCTGACGTAGTCCGCACAAATGCGAAAGCCAAGGAGGAAAAGGGTGACTTTTGATTAAATGAGGTTTTTAAAATTCAATATGAAGCTAAAGTTTTTACCTTATACTAGCTGGGTGTTTGTCTTCATTAGTAATGCATTTTACAGATAAGCTCGCAAGAGGTTATAAATCAAACAGATAACCTGTGATAAAACAGGGGTTTTCCATCCTATTACGTTTATTACAGGTTGATTGCCTTGTTTAGTAAATATAGTTATGTTATATAGATATCAAGCTTATCGTGACATTATCAATAAAGCCAATAAACTTTTGATAAAGTACATACTGGTATGTACCTTCTCAACTTGAAAAACAACGTAGACACTATGGATAAGAATTAATTGATTGATGTTTAATGGCACTTTCCGCACTATTTGATAATAGCCAGGGAGCTCGGAGACATACAAATGGAAACTGACAATCCTGGGTAATTAACCTGGCATGTGCAAGACCTCGGTTTTGACATGCTAATGATATATTACTATGACTATTCGACTAGTTTCGCCGGATTTGACGAACACTACAAAATGCTTCAATAAAAGATCTAAAACATTCAAATGACGGTTACGTTGTGTTTATGGCATGCGATTAACGATATCATTTTATAATTCGCAGATGGACTAAGAGAAGAACACATAGTTTACTTATAGTGTATTTTACATATACATCAATTAAGGGAGATCTATGGATAATTCACTCTTGCTATAGGTGTGGACCCCCCCCCCCCCCCCCAAAAAAAAAAAAAAAAAAAAAAAAACAACAACAAACAAACAAAAAAACAAAAGAAAACCCCAGAAAAATACAATAGGGGATACAGTTAGAATACATTTCGTCGAATTGTTAGTGATATAAAAAAAAAAATGAAAGGTAATCATAACACCCCTCAACCCGGTACCCCCATTTTAGATCTGCTAATGAAGTTGCATATTGTACTTTATAAAGTTAAACGTATATTTGATTTGTAATTATATACATAAGATATAAAATTATCCTTGATTTATCAGGTACGTTAACAACCCTTGTAACAATTCTTTGAGGTGCCCGTAGATGGCCTGTTGCAATGTAAAAAGTGGCAATTATTATACCCTTATCTTCCAGTACCAGCCTCTACTTCATGACCTACCTGTTGTATTTATTATTAATTAGTTCTCGTCCTGAACACGCACGAAATATTTGCCACTGGACAATAAATCAATAAAATACTTGTGCATTTAATGATAAAATGATTATGCTTACTTTCTCCCTAGCAAAAAAAAAAATGAAACAGCCGAATGTGAAGCCCGTAAAATATGAAAGTTAGCCCGTAAAATATGAAAGTTCATTTTGAAATATGATTGCCAATAGTGCATGAATGTTAAAAACCCAATAGACACTTTGATATATCATAACAGTAGACATAATAGAATAATATTCTTGTCAGAGACAAAGGGCGTTACAAATTAAAATCACTTAGACTGTTGAAATCCTAATGCATGTAACGTGTAAAAAGTTATACAATTTGAAGAAAAAGATAGAATACAAAATCTTGACCTTAACTTCAATTTGTCAATATTATCGATTTCTTAATCAATACACCTTTAGAATTTAAAAGTAAACTATCCGATCAATACACAGTAGTGATTTAAATAGAAAATTAAAATGGACGCCAATTCCTGATGATCAGGTATGTTAAACTTTACGTTTTCTTACTCCTTCTGACTAGAGATAAGTATACAATTTTAAAATTTAAGGAATTCCTGGGGAACATTGTAACTGTCGGGAATGTAAACAACAACAAAGCTGACTGAGAGGATAGAACATGTCGAAGCTTTATCCAGTCTGCGAAAGCAATTTGTTTATACTTACAGAGATACACATGTTTTATTATTCGGGTCGTGATTCCCTGTTCCAGCATTTCGACCATTTAAAAATGAATTCAATTCAATTCAATTCAAATATTTATTGTTATATAAACTCTGAACAATAAGTTTGTGACAAATAATATAAACATACACAAAATACATTTCACTTAATACGCACAAGTGGATAAATAGGCAAAATCAATTTGCAATGAATATCAAGAAGAAAAAAAATATGATAAAAATTACGTTTGAAAATATATATAAATGAATTTATGAATCTAAATAAAATCACACGTTATTTTGTAGTATTTTGATATTCATTTTTTTAATTATCCTGTAGTTTAAGAGATACACGAAAGATATTCAAACTCATAAGTCGAATATAAATGACTACACTATAACAAACAAAAAAGACAAACAGCAGTGTACACAAAACAAAACATAGAAAACTAAAGACCAAGCAAGGTTAACCTCACCAAAACCGGGGTACTTTCAATATATCACAATATTATACCTCATGTTAAATTTGTTTTGATTTGAGCATTTATTTAACTGTATATCATGTTTCAAAATACCTAAAAGGGTTAAGATTAATCCACAGGCGCTTGGTCTATGATACAGATTTTTTTTTTTTTTTTTTTTATTAAAATATTCAATTTTCTATATTTATAATACATATCTATCACTTCTGTGCATGTCTTACCTTAACTTTGATAACTATTTACACCACTGGGTCGATGCCACTGCTGGTGGACGTTTCGTCCCCGAGGGTATCACCAGCCCAGTAGTCAGCACTTCGGTGTTGACATGAATATCAATTATATGGTCATTTTTATAAATTTTCTGTTCACAAAATTTAGAATTTTTCGAAAAACTAAGGATTTTCTTACGCCCAGGAGTAGATTACCTTAGCCGTATTTGGCACAACTTTTTTGAATTTTTGGGTCCTCAATGCTCTTCAACTTTGTATTTGTTTGGCTTTTTAACTGTTTTGATCTGAGCGTCACTGATGAGTCTTATGTAGACGAAACGCGCGTCTGGCGTATTAAATTATAATCCTGGTAACTTTGATAACTAATTACCAAGTTTCGAGTGATTTAAACGACCCAGAGAAAATACCCAATTTTACTATCCATACTGTTTCTTAGTATGGATAGTAAAATTGGGTATTTTCTCTGGGTCGTTTAAATCACTCGAAACTTGGTAAGACATGCACAGAAGTGATAGATATGTATTATAAATATAGAAAATTGAATATTTTAATAAAAAAAAAAAAAAAAAAAAAAAATCTGTATCATAGACCCAAGCGCCTGTGGATTAATCCTACGATTTTACTGTCCTTAATCAGGTCAATATTCTATACATTTCTCATATGTCTCATATGCCCTATGTAGTTTGCATATTGTTGAAGGACGTGCTGCGACCGATGACTATAGTTGCTACATGTAACTTTTCGTCATTCAATCTCTTAGACTGGTCTTTTTTATAATTTGCAAACATAGCTCATCGTTTTATTAGACCAAATCACATATTTTGAAAAACACGGAGGAGGACTACGCAACTTTAAACTATCTTATATGCCGTAACCATATATGTAGCTCAATAAAAGGGTCGCCGCCTGCTATCCTCATTTAACCAGCAAGATGTGGAATAAGAACACGTATTTTGTACTATTCCAAAAAGTCCCAGTGCAAAAGTTAACAAGCTTCGTTGATGATAGTGTCCCGAGTTTGTATAACAAAAACGATGTTAAAAAGGTTCTCTTTGATCATGAGGTTTTGAAAAAGGGGAGACTTAATTTCTTTATTTTTTGTATGTTTTTAAACTAACAAATTAATACTTACTCTAAATTTTTCATGGTAAATGATTGTACTATTATTTCTTTCTATAATTGTCTTTCTATAATTTATCTATTCTGTCAGACTTTCATTTCTGTTTTACTTGATTTTTTTATTTTCCCAAATTACTGTAACACTCTTGCCCCCTCCCCCCCCCCCCCCCCCCCCCCGGGCCCCAACCATTCTTGATTATTTAATTGTTAACCGATTACTCTCCATTCCGTTAACCCCATCCAGAAAATATTGTTCGTTTCGATGGCTATTCTAGAATAACCCGCAATTCTGCTACTAAAGTTCAATTAGCTATATAGTATATTTAGCATATACGTTTTTTGATTGAGTTAGGCCTGCCAATTGATATTTTATCGTGTGTTTTTCTATGTTGTGATGTTATGCTATTGTTTCAGAAAAAGGGAGAAAGTTTGGATCCATTAAAACGTTTAATCCCGCTGCAAATGTTTGCACCTGTCCTAAGTCAGGAATCTGATGTACATTAGTTGTCGTTTGTTTATGTAATTTATACGTGTTTCTCGTTTCTCGTTTTTTTTATATAGATTAGACCGTTGGTTTTCCCGTTTGAATGGATTTACACTAGTATTTTGGAACTCTTTATAGCTTGTTGTTCGGTGTGAGCCAAGGCTCCGTGTTGAAGGCCATACATTGACAGATAATGGTTTACTTTTTTAAAATTATTATTTGGATGGAGAGTTGTCTCATTGGCACTAACACCACATCTTCCTATATCTATTTGAGCAAAAAGTATACATCATGTATGATAGCCAGAGTCAGTGACAGCTGTATCAACCCCACAGAAAAGAGGTAATATGGTCTAAATACTAGTATGCTAAATACAAAGTCCTTGAACTATTAAAGGTATTTTTTTTCTCTAAAATTCATATTTATTTTCAGCTGATTCACAAGACAACCAAAATGGCGGACCCAGTAATACAAACAGCAGAACAACAAATCACGTGCACAATTTGTTTCGATATTTTTGATGAACCGAAATCTTTGCCATGCCTGCACACGTTTTGCAAGAAATGTATCGGTGATCATATTCTTCATCACTCCGAGTTTGCGCGGAGGATGGGATATCATTGTCCAATTTGCAGAGGATTTGTTCTCGCTCCAACGGGGAAGGAATTTTCTCCACATCTATGGGTTGAAAGTTTACCAAACAATCACAACATTGTATCAATGATTTCTGCATATACTACGCCGAGGCCTTATTACCTAAACCCATGCGCCGTCCATCCGAACAAAGAACTTGAATTTTACTGCGTTGATCATGAACTTTACATATGCTCGTTATGCTCGTTGCAGCACCGGAAATGCGACGAAGTTCTATCACGTGAAGAAGCGGAAGATCTTCCACGTAAAGTAACTCCTTCAACAGATAGCACTGAGGAGCGTTATATATCCTACTTATTTGATCAGTGCAACGACATAGAACATCTAATGGACAGTAGAAAGGGAATTTTAAGCCGAATTGACCAGTCAGAGGAGGAAATTAAGAGTCGAATAACTACAACAAGTCGCAAGGCAACCGATCTCATAAAATCACAAGAAGAAAAAGTTATCAGCCAGCTTTCGAAACTTAAATCAAAGGAGGTGCACAAAATTGAATCCGATATTCGCAAATGCCAAAAAGCCAATGAAAAATGTAAAAGATCGCTTCAAAGTCTGCAGGAAGCGAGAGATAAAGAAGACGCGGAAGACATGACAAATACTTTGGAAAACGTAAAAAAAGAATACGAAGCTAACAGCAGAAAAATCCGAGAACTCTCAAGGAAATCGTTTAGAAGCACGATTGACTTCCAAATGAATTCGTCAATCGAAAATTTCATTACTGATTTCCAGTCCTTTGGGAGTGTTGACTTTATCCGAGACGATGGAATACCACAGACACCATGTTCTACATCATCAGGCTCTGCTTCTCTACCAACACCAAGCCAACGTTGTCCAAGACCATCCAAATCGGCAACAAGTAGACGACGAGATTTTTCACCAAATTCATCTTGCCCATCATTTGGCGTTGGAGGCGATCGGGATGACCGCCCTCGTACGGTGCAATCCCAACGCATTCGGTCTGCTTCGTCCGTTGATTATGCTGAGGCACGTGGGAATAGCGGTTTTTATATAAATGAGGGAGCACACATTGAGGTATCGCAACACAGTAAACAGCCGTCTTGGATCACTGGAATAGCCATATTGGATAACGGAAATGTGATAGTTGTTGATCATGCCAACGAAACAGTTTCACTTTATGATACCACTTATGTCAAAATTTCAGAAATTGTCGTGACACCGGCCCCTTACGACACAACGACTATCTCAAATACCGAGTTACTTGTCACACGGCCGGATATCGACACTCTTCTGGCCATAAACTTGTATGGACAAGGAGAATTAAAATACGGAGCCTCGTTCCAAACAGGTCTAAAAGCCAAATCAATCAGCCATGACAATAGTCATCTAGCCGTTTGTAGCAGCACAAAACTCCAAATCTACGTCAAACACAATGGACGATGGCGAAAACACGAGGAACATTCATTTGATCGCACTAAATTCACATATGTTGCAATCGACGGCGTAAAGGAGCGAATATTCATTACGGACCAGAAATATCCGGAACCAGAACTTCTCTGTCTAACGTACGACGGAGACATCCGTTGGCGGTTTATGCATCCGGATCTAGGATTTCCATCCGGAGTTGCTTTATGTAGTGGTCATATTTATGTTGCATCATGGGATAGGGCAACTGTACTCCGAGTAGCATATAACGGTTCCTATGAAGGGACTGGAATACAACGAGGTATCCAGTTTCCATGGAAACTTACAGTTACAGCAAGACACAACAAACTTTTACTATCACAACATAAAAACACGCTAGCCACGGATGCGAGACGAATCATTCGATTTTTCTCCCTAGATGCAGAAATGTAAATTTTAAAGTGCTTTAATTATGAAACTTAAGTTTATCTATTTTAATGTTTTTTTTTTCTCTTTTTAAATTTTAAGAGGTTGAAGATGTGTAAATATTGACCATTTTCTTTTATTGTTTGCATGTTGGAGCTTCACGTAGAAAATAAGTGCATAGCACAACATTTTTTCACGGCTGGATATAAAAAAAACTTTTTTAATTTATCATCTTATATATAATGATGAAAGGATTCAATATCATTTACTCCTTGATCTGAAAGCATAATTTCAAATCAAATCCTTATTTTCTTTTAGCTTTTAAATTAAAAGATTTATCTTTTTTGTTGGTAACGTTGACATTCATATGAAATCTGTGGTAAATGATCATTTTTTTATGGATATTATTGTTTTTGTATATATATATAGTCTTTGAAGCCGTGAACATTTGATAAGATTTTCAAAAATTCTTTTATAGCAGCCTTTTGAGTACATTTATTTAGATTTTTAAAAATACTTTTATTGTAGTTTTCGAAGCACATTTATTTAGAATTTCTAAAATTCTTTTCGTGTAGAATAGCCAAATTACAATTCTTTTTTAAAGACGACAGAATATTTTCCTGATTATTATTTTTTTTTCATGTTTACAACCGTGTTACCATGGTTACGTCTAGTAAAATTGTAAAGAGTCTGCGATATTTGTTTTCATAAAAGATAATGAACATTTTGTTTTGTGTTTGAAATATTACGAATTTAACAAAAATAGAGAATTTCTCAGATGCTATACATTGTACCAGTCTGAAAACATTTTTAATGTCTTTTGAAATGTATAGTCTCCAAACTCATAGCACGTAAATGCCAGAACAAACAAAACATACAACTTACAGAAAACCAGACATCTAAGTCCGTGATAAAAACAAATCAAAGATATTGATAATTTTGTTTTGTGTTATAAACATCACGAAATCATAAACAAACAAGAATGAGTCCAAAGTACACGGATGCCCCACTCGCACTATCCTTTTGCATGTTCCATGGACCGTGAAATTGGGTTATAATCTGGCATTAAAATTAGAAAGATTATACTATAGGAAACATATGTACTAAGTTTCAAGTTGATTGGACTTCAATTTCATCAAAAACTACCTTGACCAAAGACTTTAACCTCAAACGAACGGACGCACAGACGAACGAACGGAGCCACAGACCAGAAAACATAATGCCCCTCTACTGTCGTAGGTGGGGCATAAAATTACGAAAATAATCGGACATGGTACAAGCAATTGCGATATCGTGCAAGAGTACTTAAATTTTGTCTTTATAATTTAATGGCTCGAAATTCGGTCCAGGAAGAACATACGGTGACCTATAGTTGTTAATGTCTGTGTCATTTTGGTCTCATCTGGACAGTTGTCTCAATCATACCTCATCTTCTTTTTTTATAAAACATACAAAAGTATTAACGGTACCAGTTTTACTGTACTAGATACTCTGTTAATGTCAATAAGTAAGACTCGAGGCCAAAATATTTGAAACAAGAATGTGTCCAAAGTACACGGATGCCCCACTTGCACTATTCTTTTCCATGTTCCATGGACCGTGAAATTTGGTAATAATCTAATTTGGCATTAAAATAAAAAAGATCATATCATAAGCAACAAGTGTATTAAGTTTCAAGTTGATTGGACTTCAGCTTCATCAAAAACTACCTTGACCAAAAACTTGAACCTGAAACTCCGACTTTCATTTTCTATGATCAGTGGACCGTGAAATTGGGGTCAAAAGTCTAGTTTGGCTTTAAAATTAGAAAGATCATATCAAAAGCAACAAGTGTACGAAGTTTCAAGTTGATTGGACTTCAGCTTCATCAAAAACTATATTGACCAAAAACTTTAACCTGAACAGACGCACAGACGGACGAACGGATGCACGGACGGACGGACGGACGAACGAACGAACGGAGCCACAGACCAGAAAACATAATGCCCCTCTACTATCGTAGGTGGGGCATAACAATATATTAGTTACAACTGTTGAAGAGCTATTCAAACTGGCCATAAAAGTACCTAATGTATAGCCAAATTAGAAAAAAACTTGAATCAGACATCAAAACAAAATACCACAAATATAATCAAATTAAAATTGAAAAAGGAAATTGGGAAAATGTCAAAGCGACAGCAACCCGACCATAGAGCAGACAACATTTTAGTATTTCAAAAACGTTAACGCAATAAAGTACTAGAGCCGTGGTGTAGTGGTTAGTGCATCGGACTACTTAATAAAGATAAAAAAAAAAAAGTGCATCGGACTACTAACACAAAGGTTCCTGGTTCGATTCCCGTTTGGGATGAAAATTTCAGGAACTCAATTTTCGGCTCTCCCTTAACACCATTTGCGAGTATGGTCTTGAGGAAACGATGATAGTCCGTCGGAAGGGGACGATAAATGGCTGACCCGTGTTAAGAGAGAGCCATATCTCTTGCACGTTAAAGACACCCTTATAGATTTCGAAAAAGAGTAGGCTAATGCCGCTACAAGGTAGCACTCGCACCCGCAAAGTGGAAAGGGATTAATATAAGTTGCAAAACTTGTTTCCCAATCCACTCTAAATAAATATGTTTAAACTAAACTAATAAAGTACTCATTTGAAAGATCGTGTGTCTATTCTATACAGTGATTACTATATAAGATATCTTTATTCTCATGATGGTGTTTCTTTTACAAATTGAGACTTGAATGGAGAGTTCGGTTGTTGATGACACTTTGGCAAAGACATGGCAAAAAAAAAAGAAAAAAATAATAAAAGACAGACAGCACTAAATAAAACACAAAATTCGGAGCAACATAACCTCACAAAAAATCAGGGGGAGTCGCAGGTACTAATGAAGGTTGACTGATCCTGCTCCATATGTGATATTATATTAGTCAGGATTTCAAAAGTATGAAGTAGCTTTTACAAAATTTAATGTTTTGTATATAAATACATACGAAAATATAAAAACCGTTATACTTTTTGATTTTATTTGCTTTAAAACACATATAGGTTCACCAAGTCTTTTTCGTTTGAAAAACGAGCATTCTCAATGTCAAAAGGTCGCCCACAAACTTGCATACCAATCTGAAAAAAAACGAAAATCAAATATGTAGACAGAAAATAATAGATCCGTAATTTTAGTTTTTCATTTAAATACGTTGAGGGGCCTCGGTGGCAAAGTGGTCTTAATTTTTATATAAATAAGGCCGTTAGTTTTCTCGTTTGAATTGTTTTACATTGTCATTTGGGGCCTTTTATAGCTGACTATGCGGTATGGGCTTTGATCATTGTTGAAGGCCGTACGGTGACCTATAGTTGTTAATGTCTGTGTCATTTTGGTCTTTTGTGGACAGTTGTCTCATTGGCAATCATACCACATCTTCTTTTGTACAATTAGTAGTCAAACTACTTTATCACTAGCCTGCAAATCAACACTGATATTTTGAGTTCGAATTCTGCACGCGACAGGTGCGCTCGACTCCAGTCTTAATATACTAGGATTGCCGTTTTCCCTACCGATGGTGTGTCGATTCTCTCCATCTTCATTCGTAAATTGAATTCGACCGTCACAGAACAACAATCAATCAGTTATCAGTATGAATTAGTATGAAATATGCTCGACAGTGAAAGGTCGGTTAATACAGCATTTATTTCAAGCGCACATGTATATACAATTACAGATTATCTTTCTGCCAATTTAAGCGAAGCATGAAAGCATCAAGATAAAAAAAAAAGCTGCATTTTGATATATCGTGATCAAGTGGAATAGTATCAATACCAAAACATCAAATTGAAGAATTATGTCGTGTTTTTGTATTGTCACTAGGATTTATGCTTCTTTGATTTTTTCCAATGATCTCATCATCAGATTTTAATAGATAAATGTGATTTTTCTGATGAACATTTTACTTAACTTGGTCATGTGTCTGCCAGCGCAAACACATGAAAGTACAAAAGTTTGTGTTTATTATGTAAACATTATTGCTTAAACAGCAAAATGTTCTTTACCAGAGAAAAAAAGAAACTATTATCCCTTATTTTCCAGGACAGATTTTAAAATAAACAACAATTAGACATGCACATGTATGCTATACTCACCTTCACTCCTACCACCTTTGAACCTGATTTCAAACATCCCAGGAAAACACCACATTTACGAATGGAAGTGTCGTAGCCATATAAACCCTGGTTGCTGAACACACCAATACGTGCGTACATTGGAATCCTCTCACAATTATCAATCACCTGCCATTAAATTTCGTAAAACTACTTATGTACAGACAGTTTAAACTCTTGTTGGGGATAGTTTTTTTCTTGTAATAAACAACAATGTTGTTTTATTTTTTACTTTATTCAAAGAAAAAATATTTTTTCATCAGCTTTTTATTTTTAACTCAATTTGTGTTCAGGCGTTTGATGTACTTGTCCTCTGAATCATTCGGTATCATTCTTATTCCGCATGGCATGCGCACTGCAATCATTATCATACATTTGTGTACATGATGGTTTTTACACCTAAGATCGTTCAAATTACATGTATTAGGCTCATAGCATACCAATCAGACAACTCATTTTTCAATTACCAGTTTTAATAGTTTTGCTAATGGAAACAACTTAGAAAGAATGCAAAATTGGATCCCAGCTTCTAAAAAATCGCTGGGAAAGAGCATGTTTAAACTTTAATGTACGTAGATTAATCTGAACTTTGTAGTAATCACCTTATAGTTTAGTGCAATATTAGTTTTTACCATTAATGTAATTTGTACTTATACGAAGTCCAAATATTTCAGACTTTAACAATATCTGTTTTTAGTAAAGTCGGCACCTAGAAAAGAATCGACATATAACGATTAAGATACTGCCGGTTCCTAAATCACCCACTGCATACTGCTTTATATGCATTGTAATCTCGAGGCAGAAAAATCTTGTACATGTTCTACTTACAACCATCAAATTGCATATGTTTATTCTTACCCTTCCTTTTGGTTTCCAATAGCTCGTATCTGTCGGTGCGCTACAGAATGATATCGGAATAGCTTCCGGTGTAGCTCGGGACGACGTGTTTGGACATTCAGGCGTAGATGGATGAGTAAAGTACGTGAACTGTAGGAGGGCCTTGACAGTATCAAACTTCCTACATATCGCTAGGTCTAGTAAGTAAAATGTTATTTACATAAGTTACATTGTGCCAATCGTCTATTTAAGAAATTTTGCCATATTTTCGAAATCCTCTGGTTTTATCCATTTTTTTTACTTAAAAAAAATGGTCTTCTAATGTTTTCGATAAAGTATTGTAAATAATTTTGCATGATAAAGATTTTATCGTAAGAGTTTTTACCATTGTTTATTATGGTTTCTTTCTATTTTGTGTTGCTTTGTTTTATTTTTGTTTGTAGTGTTATTCTGTGTTTTCTATGTTTCTAATTGTATCGTTTTTGTGAATATTTATTCTGAATTCGTTCAGACAAGTAACGATTAGCATCAACACATTTCTGCGTAGAATAAAGACATCGTTTTTAAATCTGTTTTTATATATGTTAATTTAATGATATAAAGTTGCTAAACAGCCTTTGTGATAAAAAATTCATCAATAATTGAAGCTTTACGATGATTTATGTTGTGGACATAACATCGCGTTTAAAATACCATTGAAAATAACACTGTTTATTTGGATCTCCTGTTTATAAGACAACACTCAATGCTTTCTTTTGAAAAAAAATATTGAGTCACATGACAGACGAAAGTTTTCAATTCAATCGCGAACATAATTAATAAAACATGTATTGTAATAGAATAATGTATTTCATTGGTACAAGGAACCTGTTTAAACATAACCTCTTTTGGACTTAAGATTTTGTTCGGTTTTGGCCGATGTTTGGTTTTATCAGGTTCACGACACATACAATTTGCTATGACGGTGCTTAAGAATATGTTTGGTTTATACAGTTTTTCGGTTTAAGCAGGATTCTGTTAAGCCAGGTTTTACTGTATTTTTCAAAGTTTGATAAATTGTAAAACTCACTACTTGTATCGTTTGAAAACGAAACAAACGGCGGAGGTAGTGTACTGACTAATTGTGTTGTCGTAGCAGGTGTTACTGTCGTGGTAAAAACAGGTGGCGCTGTAGTAACAGGAAGTGAAGTTGAACTTACAGGAGGTCCATTTGGTATCTGAAGACAGGAGCGCGTCACTACAAAACAATTGCCTGATAATGCCATTTATGACTTTTTAATTCTTAAAATATCTATTGATCTAAACGTGATATTAAGACTGTTCATTTTCTTCTCATAACACAAAAAAGTTATGCTGACATTGATCAGTTCTTATGCAATCTTATGATAATCGTGCCCCTTGGTTTGTCCAACAGGGTTTCCTGGTTGAATATTAATTCCGTCTAAATTATATCATGTATATCTAATGACCAAAATCGAAACCAGAGTAAAATGACCTTAGATACAAATGAGGAAGTAATGGAATCAAGGTTCCGAAAGTCAAGGTATTTCTGCATCGCGAAAAGATGATCTATCAAGATATTCTATTGTTTAATCGAGTTGACCTATATATGAGGATTGACTGCACATACTCTGTTGCCACGTTCGTGGATTGGTTGATACTTTAGGAAGTGTCCATGCCTTAAGTGTTGACGTCGGTGCAAAAGTTGGATGTATTGTACTGGAAGCCACAACCTATCAATTAATATATTTCATGTAAAATTTCTTTCTTTCGAATCATCATTAAACACGTTATATATAGCTTGAACACAGATGAAACTTGTTTCAAATGTTTAATAAAATAGACCTGAAATAAAAATATAAAGTGTTAAACTTGTTTTCAATGCGTTATCTGTTAATATAAATTTTATGGCAATACAGATTTTAATTTTTTAAAACATTAATGGAATGACGATTATTTTTTCTGTCTTTTGTGGTAGCGTAGCGGGTTAATTCAAAGTGTGAACCACATTTTTTTATGTTCTTTCGAATAGACAGTCATTCCTTATAATTCAATTTTAAATTCCATTTTGAGCCGGAGTAAATCATAAAAAAAACGTTAATGACCACGGTCGCAGTCATGACAAAATAATGTCTATGAGCTATAAAACACTGTCAGCCAATCAGAAGACATATTACATTCAAAATTAAATTATAAAAAAAAAGAATAGTTGGCGCCTTCTGTTATTGTAATAAAACTAGAACAATTATAAAAATATAGATATGTGAAAGATTCGAAAGGGTTGCATCTTTAATTCAACAGAAAATGTTTTACGAAATACAGGACTTTTTATGTAGAATAGGAAAACATCAGTTTTCATTGTTTTTCTGATCTGTTCGTTTTACATTCAAACCACAGTAACTGTTATTGTTATCAACTTTAGGGAAATGAAAGTCAACTTCCGGTTTATCAGACACACCAATGATACTACCAATAACCTTTACCTGAAAAGACCCTAAGCTGTTCAGTCCGTTAACTGGGACTAACTTTGAGTTTGCCAACACTACAAAGTAATCAGTGTTATCGCCGAGGTTTGGTTCCGAAATCTTCCAGTATACCTAGATGTTTAAATAAAAAAGATTCATTAAATTCTAATGTACTGATGTCCAATATCATTTCACCGTTTCGGAATCTAATGCATTCTGGGAAATATTTTCAAAAGCGTACACCAAAACGTTGTGATTGGTCAAAAATGTTTTAAACAATGAAAATTAAACCAATGACGTAACGTCATTTTCATTTTGGACTCTGAAAAGTAATTATACAGTAAATCTGGTTCAAATCGTAGCTCTTTGGGAACTGAGATCTTGTTCTGTTTTTGGCCGGTGATCGATTCTAATAGGTGTACAACCAACGCATAAATGATAAGACGTGGTTCTTAGGAATATGTTTGTTTTATATAGGTTTTCGGTTTATGCAGGATTCGGTTTAGCCAGGTTTCACTGTATCAGACAACTTATTTTAACCCCTACATAATAGGACACGTAGAAGGAAAGTATGTTATAAGGCGAATATATAGCGATGGTATTCTGTCTTGACTAATATAGTAAATTCCAAAAAGGATCGCACAAGGACAAACATTTAAGCTTAAAGGTTTTAAAGCAAGCATCGAAAACCATTTACTGATTAAAGAACACAGTAAACATAAAACAGTCAAACCAATAGTTTGTCTCACAATTTCCAATCTTGATAGTCAATTTTTTATGTCAGAGGCGAACAAATAAGTTATATATATAAGTCAAACGCACCTTGTAAGTTGTTCCAGTTTGAGAGTTAGCTGGAAGGTTAAAAGTTGTTTTCAAATGTATATCACTTCCTGGTAGCCATTTTGTTGTATCTGTTGGAATGGTAGCTTCGTATACTATGCTGTACGATTAAAACATGAATCAATATAGAAAAGATCAAACAACAAAGAATAGAACATTTTTTTACGAATATCTACAGTGTGAAAAAGACTGCCTCTAGAATAACATTGATCAAATTATTATGTCCTTTATTCTCTGTTATTTTATTGAAGCACCATACACATCATTTTTTTCATTATATAAAAAGGAAGATGTGATATGATTGTCATTGAGACAACTTTCCATAATAGACCAAATGACACAGAAATTATAGTAACTGTTTAGCACCACATTAGTCTCCAACCGATATTTCTTTGTCTTATTCTCTATTCTTTGAAACCCTACCAGACCCTTTGACAACTCTGTTACCTCTTATTGGCAGTATTTTGTAGAACAATCGATACATTGTAGTGACGAAATGGTGAAGCAAATCCTCTGTTTGATAGTGTAATACCAACACATACTGGAGTATTTACATTAACCTTGTCTGGAATCGTCACCTAAAACACAGAAAAATAAAACATCATTATATCTATCGTCATCGTTTACCTCATCACCATCGTCTTTGTCCACCTCCTCCTCCTCGCCATCATCATAGTCATTGTCATCATCATCGTCATAGTCATCATGGTTATTGAAGTCATTATCGTTGTCGTCATCCTCAATATCGGTGAAGTCGGACGGTCATCATCATCATCAATCATTGCGTAGTCATACACGTCGTCGTTTATCATCGTTATCGTCATGATCGTTATCGTTGCAGCCAAAAATGCTCAAATTTATGTTAAACAGTCAACAAATCAGAGGTCACTCCTCCAAATATCTATATCATAAGTGGGAGGTCATACTTACTGATTCCAGAGCCAGCCGGTACCCCATGACGTCAGAGATTGGTTGAATACTTACAGATTCCAGCGCTTGTCGGTCCATATGACGTCAGAGATTGTTTAAATACTTACAGATTCCAGCGCTTGTTGGTACCATATGACGTCAGCCAGTGTTTTTATACTTACTGATTCCAGCGCCAGTCGGTACCCCATGACGTCAGACAGTGTTTTAAAACAACCATTTCTTTTGTAGTTTTGTATAGCCTCATCCGGGTCATTAATGTTAAGATAGGTTAAGTGCAGACTTTTGAACAACTGCTCGGAATCGATACATAAATTTCTGCAACAGAAAAAAAAAGTGTTACCAGCAGATGAAGAAGCTTGCTTTTAATTGTTCAAATTTGCTGATAATGTTTTATTTATAGAACACAATTTTTAGCAACAAATAAATGATAAATGAAACACAATTAAATTGAGAAAAAATAGAATGAAACATTACAAGATATTTGGTGTAACTCAAATGGATTTTTTGGTTGGACAAAAATAAAAATTTGCTACCAGCAAAATTATCAGATTTTCCAAAAAAAATTATCGAATGCTCGAAATTTGTACCTTGGAGGATTTTTAGTGTCTCCTGGGTGACATGTTTTCCCTCCAATAACACTGGTTTTAGTATCGTTCGTCAGATAAGACAAGGCACCAGTATCGGTGGAGAGGTCCGGAAAGGCATGTTTTAGATCATTGGTATCACCTTCTAACAGACATTCGTGGAAGTGACCTGTCGTTAAAATGAATAATGAGACAGATGTGAAAAAGAACCTTGTTGGTGATGTTCAAAAGAGGATGTTTGTCCTTGCTTCTGATTGGTTGATTTATGATTTATTGTTGTTAAGCGCAATATTGTGATATTTCTTGGCTGTCAAATCGTATTGGTGTAAGAAGCAGGTGTACCCAAGGAGAAGCACTGATCCTTCGATAGGAAAACGTACATTCCAAAACAAATTAAGATTTGAGCCAAGCACACCTGACATGTGCGGGGTTCGAACTCACAACCTCACTGAGTGTTGACAGGCTAGTGACATATGAATACTTCTTAGACCACCTGAATTAGCTTTGTTCTTGTTTCTGATTGTAAGAACACTTACATTCTAATAATTATTTTAAGAAGTCAAAGGTTTACTTTTTACAAACTTTGAAGATAATAGGAACTCCAATACCTACCAATAGAGGAACATGTTGATGAGAATAGAGGAGCATTTTTGTATTCGTAAAAACATGTATCATGAAGCATAGGATGTATGTATTAACAATTAGTTTTTGGTGGGGTTCGTGTTGTTTATTCTTTAGTTTTCTATGTTGTGTCATGTGTACTATTGTTTTTCTGTTTTTCTGTTTGTCTTTTTCATTTTTAGCCATGGCGTTGTCAGTTTGTTTTAGATTTACGAGTTTGACTGTCCCTTTGGTATCTTTCGTCCCTCTTTTAATATGGATATCAAAATGATAAAATAGTATCAGTACTAGATGAAACAACATTCTTTGTAATATTTTGAGACTTTTTTTTAAATAAATACGTCTACATAATATGATAATATTCAACCTCGTTATATCTTTTGATGAAAGCCTAACGAAGTTAAACAGAATACACTCAGTCTGGTATCTAAGAGTAAACAAAATATTGTTGAGAAGTTGAAATAATTTCATACCTATCCTCTCTATTGTCATCTTTCCTGTCTTGTAGTTTGGGTGAGCAACTTGCACTGGCCTGGAAAAGTTATGAAAGTTGTGGCACTTTTTTTTATAAATTTTGGAACAGATTATGCCATATACGAAATCACTCATGGCGAAGCACTCTGTATTCAATCAAATAACTGGTATATTGTTTGTAAGATAAACTAAGTGCTATTCCTTTCTGACTGACGATTTCATTCCAGAAAAAAACACTCACCTTGTGTAGGTGGTCGTGTTCTTGAATCTCAAGTTTCTGTGTGGTGGTTTGATGGGCTCCTCTGATTTTTCTGTGCTATCTCTTTGTTGGTGCATACTTTGGTGCATTATTTTTTTTATTTGAAAGATTTTTTTTCAGTCCCACCTTTTTTCTCCATTCTTAATTAGTTAACAGCTCCTTTTCAATACTCAACATCTTCTTCCTCCTTATTCTTTCAGAAAGAAAGGTTTTCACTTCCTTCCGAAACAATTTCTTTTACAAGAAGTTAAGAATGACAACAAAAAAACACGTCCCCTCCGACACAAAGACACAAAGAATGATTGGTTCGTGCCTTAAATTATTTTAAATGTTATATTTGTGAAATTATTTCGCACTGATATGTGAATAAAAATATCCATTAAAATGACAAAAGACAAGTTTTCAATATTAAAGCAGAATGTGCAAATGGACCAGTTTGATCCAAGCATTATCCAGTATGAACTGGAAATTTTGACAATAAAAACCTATTGAGAGATTCCAATTTTAAAAAACACAGTAATCATCAAACGCCTACTAAAATCAGTATGTCAAAAGTAGTAGTAGTCATCCCAAACCTTTTCTGTTCTTTTTATTAGTTTCCTTTAAAAGGGCAATATTTTAATCCGTAGAACATTTTTAGTTTCGGATTAAAATCCGTATATGACATTTTTATTTGTCTTATATGGAAGTCATTACAAATGCATAAAAGGTTCATATTTCAAGTAATCTTTATCGCCTGCATAATTGAATACGTCATGTTATTATTAGTTTGTGGGTACATAGAGTTGTCGTCCTTGAATGAGAGCATCGACCTTCTTAGCTACAAGACAAGACACTGTCCATGGACAAGTACGGTCACAGCTAAAAAGTTGTATTAAAAAAATAACAAAACTACCGATCTCCAAGGAAAAGTCATTACGAAAAGTCCCTTATTCCTATATATATATATATGAAAATAAATGATATATGTATTTGCAGTGTTCTCGAAAACTGACAACTAAGAATCCAGGAAGGTCTGGACACTAATTTGACTGTAGTGGTGAACATGATTCCCACTTATAACTTATAGTGATTATTTATATTGTTTATTATTATTAGTGACTACTTAGACTGTTCAGAATTTATAGTGATGATTACTTACATCGTTGATTACATGCAATGTAATTTGCATTAGTGGTAACGTATATCTCTGATTACTTACATTAGTGATTACTTAAATTGCCGATTGCATATATAGTTGATTACCTATGTGTTTGATAGTAAAAATTGTCAATTTCTTTCGTACTCTGATCGCAATTTCTTACGTTTTTTTGGTTATAGCATTGTTTATCAATTTTATTTTGCGATAATTTTCATTGTTGACTACTTACATTGTTAATTATTTCCATCGTTGATAAATTACATCGTCGATTCTGACATTATCGAGTACTTACAGTAATGTTAACTTGCATTATTGATTTTCTAAATTATTAGTTACTTAAAATTATAGTGATTTCCTTCATTGTTGAAACCTTAATTTTCTTGATTACTGATATTAGTGATAATTTATCTTGTTGATTACTTATATTTGTGATAAATTACTTTGTTGATTACTTATATTGGTAATTACTTCATTGTCGTTCAGTTATAATTGTTTATGATTGCTCATATCGGTGATTACTTACAGTTTTAAATATTTAAATTGTCAACTTCTTACTTCGTTGATTGTTTACCTCCTCGATAACTTGCACTATTGATCATATACATTTTTTATTATTTATACCTTAGGTTACTTACATCATTGATATTATTTATAAAGTTGATGACTTAAATCGTTGATTAATTTCATCATTGATAAATTACATCGTTGATTAATTTCATCATTGATAAATTACATCGTCGATTAATTTTTATCGAGTACTTATAAGTGATGATTACCTACATTGTTGACAACAGACATTGTTGATTTTTACACTGTGATTACTTACATTGTTGATAATTTATTTTCTTCATAATTTTTTTTGTTGAATTATTACATCGTCGATTATTGATTTTGTTGAGTGCACACATTAGTGATAACTTAAAATTATGATTACTTGAATTGTTGATAACTTACATTGTTGATAACTTATATGTGTAATTACTTACATTATTGATTACTAAATTGTGTGATTACTTACATTGGTTTATAGCAAATATGTTGATAACTTACATTGTTGATTACTTATATGTGTGATTACCTACATTGGTTTATAGCAAATATTGTTTATTCCTTACAACATGTACAATTGAGATTACTAACGTTATTGATTATTTATTTCTGTGATTACTTATAGTGCTGATTATTTATTTATGCTTGTATTAATAATTACTAACATTGATGATTATCTATATTGGTGACTACTTACGTCATTATGAATTATCTATATTGGTGATTACTTACACTTTTAAGTCTCTAAATAATCGATAACTCACATCGATTATTTCTTTCATTGTTGAATGTTCACATTGTTAAGTACTAAATTGTTGATTATTTTCCTCGTCAATAACTGCATCTTTAATTACTTGCATCATCATAAACTTACAGCGTCGATGGCTTGCGTCTTCATTGTAAACATTTGTGAATACTATTTTGTGAAGTGTTTGATTGTTGATTTCGTTCAATTGTGATTACTTTCATAATTGATTTCTTACATTTGTGAAAAACTTTTAACAAATTTGAAAGAATTTTTTTTTAAGGTTTGATCTTATTTTGTCTGAAACCGTCTTAACAGTTTTTAAAAGTGCGCAAGCATGATCTGTCTTGTTTATCTTCAATTGACTGAACGGACTTAAGACGGTATATCGTCCGTGCGTCTGAAAGTCTGAAAAAGTTTTGACGTTTTTCTCTAGCGGTAAATTCAGTCTATTAAGACTTGATCAGACCAAAATGACCGTTTCAGACTGAAACTTTGCTTCTAGTGCTTTTTACATTATGTTACTTACATTGTTGATGGAAGTTCTGTGAGTAACGTATCAATTATAGCTGTATCTTGTTTCGTACTGTTTGTTCCAGGTGTGTACCATAAACCTAGTAAGAATTTTAAATGTAAGGTGTCGTTTAATAAAGGTGTTCAGTGAAAATTGCAGTTCTGTAAAAGTGGTTGAGTCTGAACTTCTCCTTATAGATAATACGAAAACCAAAATATTAACTTAAAACCTATCACAGGACAAAACACCAATCAAATTTCTATTGTCTTGAATACAAATTCATTTAAACTTTAGTTGGTTTTTAATATGCATAATACCACTCTAGTAGGGTTTAACAACCTAGAAAATGCAAAACTCACAAATTGATTTATTAATGTTTGCACGCATTGGCTTATTCCTTCAAATACTATAAACAACATTACTTTTAGATCATGTAGATTACTATTAATATAGCTGCCAAAGACTGTGCAAACCAATCTCTATTCACTGAGAATTCAAATACGATGCTATATATCATACCATATTCTCCGTGGAAACCTGCTTGAACAGCTACCACGACGCCATCATACCGGGCAATAACAGGTGCTAGCTGTTTGATATGTTCCTTGATTTGAGCTATTGTTGGTTCTGACTTTGGGTTATACTGTGTGTCCAAACTCTGGTTAATAGAAAGGCGTAACAATCATTTAAATGATATAATACTACAAGTTTGTTAATTGTCATGATATCAATATTTGGCATTCATTATTTTTTGTGTGAGGAAGGAAGGGTATTACAAAAATTCATTATCAATCAGTTAAGCACGCGTTTATATAATGTCTCAATAGTGTTAAATAAAGGCAACAGTAGTACACTGCTGTTCAAAACTCGTAAATCTATACACAGAAAATCAAAATCGGAGTAACAAACTAAAACTGAAGGAAAACGCATTAAATATAAGAGAGAACAACGACACAACATTAAAATGTAACACACACAGAAACGGACTAAGCATTAGACAAAATCCGATGAAACAATTTTTGAACTGTCTTTGTTAAGATAATCATTAAAGGCCAAAATAAAACCAATCTAGTATAGCCGTGTGTCTTATAGACTTGTTGTTTACTTTACAGAAATATATTAACATATCAACAAATAACTTACATTTTGGTACATAAATCTGAGAACAAGACTCCACCCGGCATCTTTAGCTGCTTTGAAATCTTGTTCAAGTTTCTGTAAGAAATCTTGTGTGATAGGAGCTCCATCAGCGAACTCATTTAAGCTGTACATCCTCAACATCAGACTAGAACCTTGGTTATCTCGAAGACATGCTAGATGATCTTTCTACAATGATAAGCCGAGAAAATGACTAAAAGGTAAAATCACAAAAATACTGAACTTAGAGGAAAATCAATTTGGAAAGTCCATAATCACATGGCAAAATCAAATAACAAAACGCATCAAAAACGAATGGACAAGAACTGTCATATTCCTGACTTGGTACAGGCATTTTCAAATGTAGAAAATGGTGGATTAAGCATTTGAAATGATAATGTGTTTTACTTGTTTTTGAGAAACATACGATGCTTTCTGTAGCTAAAAACCAGACAGCAACAAAACGATTCAAATGAAAAAAGAATTATGTGTTAATATATTATTTGTTTTAAACAGGATGATAAGTGAAGAAGCCGTTTTAAAAACAGCATGTAATAGAACTGATGTTTTTGTTTTAAATCAGCATAATATGTAAATGAAATGTTTGATTTTGAAACAACATGATATGATCCCAATCGTCCTAAAGAGTGATTAATTTGCCAGTGGACGTTAAACAGCTATCCATCCATTCATCCATACTGTATATTGGATAGCCATTTATTCCAACGTATGATGATAAGTACCCGTTGTACATTCGGAAACATAAAAGATTTTATTTTTTTAAGCATTCGTGAACAATTTTGTTATTGTTCTAATCCTTATAGATGATAACTGACTCTCAATTGAGTGGAACCTGTCGAAATATCTATTTTAAAATGTTCTGGTACATATACCAAATTAGACAATGCTTACAAGCAGGTTTGTCACGGTTTGCAATATGACTGCAACATGGCATACGAAAACACCCCCCCCCCCCCCCAAAAAAAAAAATTAATATGTTATACCGTCAAAGGATGGAAAAATCTGGCTGAGGTCAATGATTCCTGATAAAATCCTCTCGCAGGGTTTAATAAGTCACCACGTAATTGATCGTTATCTTCATGGTAGTTGGTACTGAAATAAAAATAAATGCATGTAGCGAATGCATATATAGAAACATTTAACCAAAAACTAGACCATGAATATGTGTTTTATACGGTCTTTTTAACACTTTTGACATTCCAAAAGTTTTTTTGTGATAATAACATGCTTGAAAATCTACTAAATTGATTTTTGTTCAGTCATCTTAAAATCTAGTTTCATATTCTGAGATTAATCATAAAATTGATGAAACTTCACTGCACACACTAGAAGTTTTCAAAATATGAATTGTAGTAAATGAAGGAATTTTTTTTCTTTTGTAATTGTCTGGTTTGAATTGTATACAGATGAAATTGACCCCAAGTACCACTTTACCGTAATATTTACATGTTCCAACAATCAAAACTTACAAATACTTACACTTTCTGTGTACCGCATGACTGTTGTTGGGATTGAACGACTAAAATTATAATAAAAAAGTACTATTCAAATGGGGGAGGTTTAATTCCTTAGAGTCTAAAACATATATTTGTAATGTATCTAAAACTGGTCACATTTTGTATTCCCTTTGTAAGTCAGAATTTATCTCTTTTTTTTATATTTTGAGAATTGGGTTTCATGGACATTTTTTGATATTTTCTGTTACTAGTAAAATCTTATGCACAACCTCTACAAATTCGGAACTTAAAAGATATTGTATAGACACCTGTCTGTTGTTTACTTGGCTTCGTTCTAGTCAAAATACTTGTAAGGCTTATAATATGGTATGCCAGACGCTCGTTTCGTTTTCATAATACTCAACAGTGGCGCTCTAATTGAAACAGTTAGAAGGCCAAATCAAATACAAAGTTGTAGTTTTAAAACCGATTTTTCGAAAATTTGTGCAAAATACGGATAAGGAAATCATTTTCATATTATATGCATTCCTACACCATCTGAAGACGCTTATATAGATACAATAGATTTGCCTACCTGTTAAAAGAACTTGGATAAGCACTAAACACGGGTTACAAAACCACTGAAATGAACAATAAGGCCTTATTTGTTAATTTGTAAAGTCTTCTCTTAAAAACAACCCATAAAAATATCAGGCTTTTAATTTGGTACGCCAGACGCGCGTGTTCAAAAAGTGGCAATCGAATCAAAACAGTAAGAACCATCTCAAATTTTAAAGTTGGAGAGCATTTAAAACGAGAAATTTCGAAATAAACTGCCAAATAAGACTGAATAGTGCATTACTGATATAAACAAAGGAATTGTGTCCAAAACAAAAACAAGAGTTAATATTAATTTGTACATGTAGTAACAAAATTGATCTTACAAATTTTAATAAAACTGTCATTGACTTACCATTATATGTCCGTTGTAAACGGTCTTATCTATTATATATGTATTACACTATATAGAAGTTCAAGAAGTACGTTTCTCGAAAATCAGGACATTTAAGATACAGGTATAATACCACCATTGTTTCCCTCTTAGTCTTTGTTAAGCTTGCACTTTTCAAAAAAAAAAATAGCAGAATTCATTTTTGTTTCAAATAAAGAAATAATTGACATGAGTAAAGTTTTATCCTGTCTAGTACTACAGACAAAATTTCACATGACATTTTTTTTCTAAGGGGTCCGTAAGTGGCTGTTTGCAAGACCATTTGTTAATTTGTTTTTGTTCTGAATATCCCTGAAATATTTTCTACTAGATTTTAAGGAAGCAGCAATTAAAGACCATTCAATTCAAATATAGCTATATTAAAGCAGAGACATATATACACACACATAATATATGTCTCTGATTAAAGACAGTTGCATGTCTTATGGGTGTATCTTGCAACATTGTGTTTCAAGTTATGACGATGATGTTTGCTTCAGAAGGGATGTTTTAAATAATTTTTATTGAAAATTTGAAAGAAAAAAAATCGTGATTTTGAATCACATAACATCTAGTTGTGCATGTTGTTGAAAATATTTTTTAAAGATTTATTATCAAGGAAACAGTCCAATATGGAACGTGTCATCTAACCCAGACATAGATTTTTTTAATTATTTTGCCATCCAGCTGTTGCCCTTACTTTTTAATGATTAATGCTCCTTACTTGGACATATTAGTATAAATTCTGGCAAACCAGACTTTAAACAAAAATAAGGAAATATGGTATAGATGCCAATCGGAGACAACTATCCATTAAAGTTAAAATGAAGTGGATGTAAGCAATATGTTTTTTGAACTTAGTGAAGGACAAGCAAATGCAAAGTGTAAAGCCAGTGACCAAATCAATGACCTCCCTTAGATAACCAATCTATCTGTCTGTAGGACTAGGCCACCTCGACTTGAGGGTACAGCATACCTTACCTAACAATGACTTCACGGTTCAGATAGCAAGCAAGCTAACCAAAGATATTACCTTTAGCTACATACTCGTTGAAATCGGCTGTAATACTGTCTCATGTAGGGAATGATATCCATGTGCATTTCATTTTTTCAATATACTTGTATGTACAAATATTGTGGAAACATAATTTATAACTAAAATAAAAAACTGTTTTGCTCTAAAAAGGTCACTAACTCTTACTCTATACATTACAAATTATGTCGATTTTTATAATCTTCTCCAGAACAACATTGCCCACTTCTGCCAAATCAATTTAACCATAGAAAGTTTTAAATTACAATACGTTTTCCAGTATACTTCAGGTTCTATTCTTACGATTAAAACTAGAGGCTCTAAAGAGCCTGTGTCGCTCACCTTGGTCTATGTGAGTATTCTTCAAAGAACACAGATGGATTCATGACAAAATTGTGTTTTGGTCATGGTGATACTGCGAACAATTATCCCTATCTATAAAAATTGTCCCAGTAGTTTCAGAGGAAAATGTTAGTAAAAATTTACAAATTTAATGAAAATTGTTAAAAATTGACTACATATGTATAAACGGGCAACAACTCCTTAGGGGTCAATAGACCATTTTGGTCATGTTGACTTATTTTTAGGTCTTACTTTGCTGTAAATTATTGCTGTTTACAGTTAATCTCTATCTATAATAATATTCAAGATAATAACAAAAAAACGGCAAAATTTCCTTAAAATGACCAAATCAGGGGCAGCAACCTAACAACCAGTTGTCCAATTCATTTGAAAATTTTACAGCAGATAGATCTTGACCTGATAAACAATATCGACACCTATCTGGTTTGATCTTAATGCTTTGGTTTTTGAGTTATAAGCCAAAAACTGCATTTTGCCCATATGTTTCATGTTTAGCCATGGCAGCGATCTTGATTGGTTGGCTGGGTCACGGGACACAATTTTTAAACAAGATACCCCAATGATGATTGTGGCCAAGATTGGTTTAATTTAGTCCAATAGTTTCAGAGGAGAAGATTTTTGTAAAAGATGACTAAGATTTATGAAAAATGGTTCAAAATTGACTATAAAGGGCAATAACTCCTAAAAAGGTCAACTAAACATTTTGGTCCAGTTGACTTATTTGTAAATCTTACTTTGCTGTTTACAGTTTATCTCTATCTATAATAATATTCAAGATAATAACCAAAAACAGCAAAATTTCCTTAAAATTACCAATTTAGGGGCAGCAACCTAACAACCAGCTGTCCAATTCATCTGCAAATTTCAGGGCAAATAGATCTTGACCTGATTAACAATTTTTATTTTTTGTCACATTTGCTCTAAATGCTTTGGTTTTTGAGTTATAAGCCAAAAACTGCATTTTGCCCCTATGTTCTATTTTTAGCCATGGCAGCCATTTTGGTTGGTTTGCCAGGTCTCCGGACACAATTTCTTAACAAGATACCCCAATGATGATTGTGGCCAAGTTTGGTTTAATTTAGTCCAGTAGTTTCAGAGGAGAAGATTTTTGTAAAAGATGACTAAGATTTACGAAAAATGGTTCAAAATTTACTATAAAGGGCAAAAACTCCTAAAAATGCCAACTAAACATTTTGGTCCAGTTGACTTATTTGTAAATCTTACTTTGCTGAACGTTTTTGCTGTTTACAGTTTATCTCTATCTATAATAATATTCAAGATAATAACCAAAAACAGTAAAATTTCCTTAAAATTACTAATTCAGGGGCAGCAACCGAACAACGGGTTGTCCAATTCATCTGAAAATTTCAGGGCAGATAGATCTTGACCTGATGAACAATTTAACACCGTCAGATTTGTTCTATATGCTTTGGTTTTTGAGTTATAAGTCCAAAACTGCATTTTACCCCTATGTTCTATTTTTAACTGTGGCGGCCATCTTGGTCGGTTGACCGGGTCAGGCCACACATTTTTAAAACTAGATACCCCAATGATGATTGTGGCTAAGTTTGGTTAAATTTTGCCCAGTAGTTTCAGAGAAGATTTTTGTAAAAGTTAACAACGGACGACAGACTCCGGACGCCAAGTGATGAGAAAAGCTCACATGGCCCTTTGGGCCAGGTGAGTTAAAAATCAAATGCATGTGTAGACAACTCTTGCAGTAAAATAATGATTCAAATGCAAGTGGAGACAACTATTTCAGCTAATAAATGTTTCCAATGCAAGTGGAGACAACTCATGCAACTAAAAAATGTTTCCAAGTCAAGAGGAGACAACTTATGCAGCTAAAAAATGTTTCAAATGCAAGTGGATACAACTGCCATACAAATTTATAACATATAATACTTAAAACTTTCTCTTCATTGAATTGTTTTAATATGAGGCAGGCATTACCTGTGAATGGGAATGAAGTCTATATTATTTTTATTTTTAATTCAAACTTGTTGATAAAAGAAACTGAAATACCGAAACGTTTCCAATATTGGTTCTGTTGTTAGGGATTTAGTTGTGACGTTATTTAAGTTATGACGTCATATTCAATGTAAACAAAGAAACGCTGTTATCAAGTAACTTTTTTTTCATATCAAACAATTATTAAAAATGATTTGGTGTTGAATTTCTTCCTATATTTTGTTAATATGATGATTAATATTCATTTTATTCAAAGTCTCATGCAAACAAGACTGGAAAAGGAAGTAGATCTGAAAAAAAAAGTCGACGATTTTGAGTTCATTAGTCAGAATGAAAAATTGGGAAATTTTCCTGAATTTTTTTTTTTTTTTTTAAATGTTGTTTCTACCATAATAAGGGACTTTGTCCCCATATTTTTGAGTTTATATTTTGCGTTTTATTGCACCAAATTCAATAAAAATGTCATATTGTGTTTACAAAGAATTAAGTACCACTCCTTATGCTATATTTTGTTCATATTTTATCCAATTACCACTATACCAAGACTGTCCAATCGTTATCTACCAACCAATATGTTTATGATATAACCCAGACGGATGGCCCAAGCTATAACTATTTGTTCTCTGTTTTTTTTTGCATAATTTGTGTTTTAAATACAGTGGGAGACAACTGCTATCTTTAATTATTACGGATTAATTATCATTCAATGGATACCAACTTTTGAGTATTTCCAAAGTATAGATGAACAATGATTTCCATTGTTCAACAAAGGACTTATTTTCATGAATTTCATTGTGTGCATTGGTGAACTATTAATTCTCTGGGCATGTATGCAGACGTTAGCAGAACCATGAAATCCTCAATTATGGAAAAATGGTACAATATCAATGACGTCACAGTATAAATTGATAAAAATTTCAAAAAAATGTTTACACCATTTATTCGCTTCATAATTGAGTTTTTATTTCATTCGACATTAGAAACATTATTTTGCAACACAATTTTTGGTCAAATCTTATATACGATTTAATTGTGTTTATGCAGATTTAGCTTTTCGTACAAATATCATAATGCATTTATGCAAATTAAGCATTTACTACAAATTTCATAATGTGTCTATGCAAATTTAGCATTTCATATTGTGTTTATGCAATTTAAGAATTTCATACAAGTGCCATATTGTGATTTTGTACATTGTCACTTCATAGAACTGTCACAATGTATTCACGATAATTTTGATGCCATTTGAAACAGTTGTCAAATTTCGTCTATTTCTGCCGATCGTCAAAGCCAGATCCGTTCTCTACCAACTTCTTTGTTTATTGAGCATGTATCATGTATTGGCTTGTTTCTGTGCCTCAGTTCGTATCACATTAATTAAATCCTGGTTGATCAGAAATATGAATCGTAAACAGGAAATCTGCAAAAAAAAAAGCAAAAATTTATTGATCCATATAACTGTTGTATATATACATATGATTATTTTATTGAATTAAGTCATTCCTGATTAATTCCATTGCAAAAATGTTTTGTATCAATGTGAGGTATCGTGTTTGTAGTGAGAATGTCATGTGTTTGAGCTTTTAATTTTGCCTTTTGATTAGATACTATTTGTTTTGAATTTTCCTCAGAGTTTGGAATTTTTGTGATTTTACTTTTTAATAGAGTTATCTAAAGTTCACTTTTATTTTCAATGGGGTTGTGTTTCTCAATTTCTAGTTTTCTATGTAGTGTTGTGTGGACCTATTTTTTATAAGTTACTTTTTATTTTGGTCATAGTGAAGACTTTCTTTCTTTGACTTATGATTTTGATAGTCTACCTAGATTAAAGATGTTTACTACCCTTTTTTTTTTAACTTTTTGTAACACATTTGAATTTTCCCAGCTAACCCCTATTACTGTTTAAAAGCAATTCAAAACATCTTATAAAAATCCTTGATATTTTTTCATAGTTTTTGAATGATGAAAGGTGTCACTGTTGAAAGTAATTTACTCAAACCTCAACAAAACAATGCTTATTTTGATAAAAAACAATGAATTTCTGAATCTGATCTCCCCTTCCTACAGACTATCATGGTTTCCTCGAGACCTAACTGGCAAATCGTGTCCAGGGTGAGCCGAAAATTCAGTTCCTGAAATTTTCATCCCAAACGGGAATCACACCAGGAACCTTTGTGAAGATTTTTATAAGATGTTTTGAATTACCATTAAGAATCTCTTAATTAATATCTGCAACTGAATTTTTCTCTATGTGCTTTATAATTTATTTATACCTCAGCAATAGAACTATTATTCCGTCAATTAAAAATAAATCCTGAAACTGACTTTTTGTTTTTTTTTATAATTTATTCATACTTCAACAACAGAAGTTTTGCTCCATTAATTAAAAAGAACTTTTGAAACTGAATTTTGTGCTTTTATAATGTATTCATACCTCAACAACAGAATTATTATTCAGTTTCTGCTTGATTCCACCTAAAATTGGTTTTCCATCGACATAGATTGGTCTCTTCCCCTCGTTAGATATAAAGAACTCTCCTGTACTCCGTAACTTTATGACACCCTGACGACGCGAGATTTTCCAGGCTGGTCCTTCCAATGCTAAGTCTACATCAACTTGGTTATCTTTTGTGGCTCTACCAAGTGTTATCTAAAAATAGAATAATTAATTAATACATAAATCTGGTTTTATACAAATAAAATAAAAAAGTGTCCATAGTACACAGATGCCAAACTCACTGATAAAAGACCCATTGATTAGGGATTATAACAAAAAAACATCAGCATTTTATATAAAGGTATTTGTGTTTATATGTCTTTGATTGAGTTAAGTCTTCCAATTGATAATTGATAGAGTGTTTTCCCATGTTGTGATGTTACACTATTGTTTCAGGTAAGAATGAAGGTTAGTACCTACTGTTGATTAATTATTCTTCGTTGGATATAAAATTTCGTGGATTTCGTGGGTACTAGTAAACAACGAAATGTAATATTCAACGAATGACACATTTTCTATATGCTTGCATGCAGTTCTCAGCAAAACCACAAAATAAAATATCCACGAACATAAAAGTTCTTCTCTATGCACGAAGATTGGTACTCGCATAAATAAATGAATCCACAGTATTAAAACATTAAACCAGCTGCATATGTTTGCTCCTGTCCTACGTCAGGAACCTGATGTTTAGTGGTTGTTGTTTGTTGATGTGGTTCATACATTGTAAGTGTTTCTTATTTTTATATAAATAAGACAGTTGGTTTTCCGATTAGAATGGTTTTTCACTAGTAATTTTGGGGCCCTTTATAGCTTTTTGTTCGTTTGTGACCCAAGTGTCCGTGTTGACCTATAATGGTTTACTTTTACAAATTGTGACTTACTTGATTTTAGAAGTGTCTCATTTGCTCTCATACCAAATCTTCGTATATCTATTGTATAAAACATTAGTAATATCTTCTACTTGTTTTTTTAAAAACAGCCATATTATTTTTACTTACCTCCCTTGACCTCATTAAGTACCTCACCAATCTTCCTCTCAGGACTGCCAATGTTTGATTATCAAAATCTGGTGGACTAATACCTGTTATATAAGAATTAAACTCATTTTTTAGATTTTTTGGGACAAACATGTGTGTTGATACTATTTGGAAAATGCAAAATCAACAGGGTTGAGCCAAAAATGTTTTAAGTCATTTTATGTATACTTTCTATTTGTGTATTTCAATATAATCTATACCTGTTTTGCTTATTTTTTGGTTATATTTATATCATTGACCAATCATTCTCTATTCTGTAAACAAAATCCAGGGGCTATTTATAACTGCTGGTCTGGTACTTTTTCTGGTGTTAATGAGTTAATATCTCTGTCACTGATGAGTCTTATGCAGACGAAATGGCCATCTGGCGTATTAAATTATAATCCTGGTACCTTTGATAACTATTAATATCTCTGTCAATTAATATTTTGTATTTGTTTAACATAAACCAACTTTTTTTGGCAGATACTTTATTTCACGTTAAGTCATTTCAGGCCCATTTTGCAGCAATTTAATTTTTCTGTGATTTTAAAAATTTACTTGATGTAGTATTATAAGGAAAGGTTCAAGTTTACAAGTTGGCGACATTTAATATTCTCGGATTTTTCTCTTAGTGAAAGCTGAGAAAATAAATCACTCCTGAATGAGTTAGTTTACAGTATTCATTTGGCAAGTAGACAAACCTACGCCTAAATTTGATTGTTCAGTTTTTAGTTTCAGAAGGTTTTGTTGAAATATCTTTTTACCTGTAACACTGTCAACAAGGACCTGCCATTTTGGTAATTCTTGTTCTAAATGTCTGATTTCTTTTTTATTTCTTCTGTCTGCTACAGCTAATTCTGAAAAGCAACCAAAATAAAAATTTAGCAAAAATTATGCAATATTCAAGGATCAAATAATTCAAATGTACTAGGAAAGACAACTCTGAAAGTCAACAAAAATGTATTATTATAATTTTAGTTTCTTGTGTACAATTTGGAAATTAGTATGGCGTTCATTATCACTGAACTAGTATATATTTGTTTAGGGGCCAGCTGAAGGACGCCTCCGGGTGCTGGAATTTCTCGCTGCACTGAAGACCTGTTGGTGACCTTCTGCTGTTGTCTGTTCTATGGTCTGGTTGTTGTCTCTTTGACACATTCCCCATTTCCATTCTCAAATTTTATTTAAGTGTAACTGTGTGCTATTGCTCATTTTTGATACCCCTATTATAAGTATTCAGTAAAAAGGAAGTTGAGGAGGAATAAATTTAAAACAAATGACTCTTAGAGCTACTGCTTCTTACGATACCCAAATCGCTAAAAGTATATGGTAAACAGGAAGTTGTTGAGTGATGAATCTCAAAACACATCACATAGTATAGTCGACTCATATAAACCCTGAAACCATATATGATAAAAGCCCTTACCATGTTCTAATATTTCGTCTGTAGGATCTCTGAAATAAAACAGAAGAATGTAAGTAATTGAACAAAAAACTTTACATGTGTTTATTTTTCCATCATTTACAAAGCATTTAAAATACCATTGAATCTTATCATCAAAATATTATTACTGGCATATATTGTATTCATCACAATAGCAAGAAACTAGGAGACAATATCTGTATACATGAATTCTTTTATTTTCTAAGAACCCAAGTTTCATAGATTCAGTAAAAACTTACATGTTCTGGGATATTTGATTTAAGGTTTTGCAAATGTTAGCACAATTATATACTCATAAATTCAGAAATTATTGCGATGTTTTTATCCTTGTGAAAAATGCGAAGAGTTGTAATAACAATAATTGAAACTCGCATTTTGATATTTTCATTTAAATTAAACCGGATTTTTCTCAATATTGCAAAAATTAAAATTGAATTTTAGTCTAAAATAATAAAATCGCAATAATTTCTGAATGTACAGTACTTATAGAAAATTTGTTATTTATTGAACTTTGATTTCGTGATTCACTTGTTCCAACAAAATCTACAAAATTGATATCTCAGGAACGACAGTGAATCACAGTACTGGACAAATATTGTTTTTCAATTTCTATATGTATTTGTATACTGTGGATTCTTTTATTTTAGTGGGTACCAATTTTTCGTGGATTGAGGAAAACTTGCATGTTCGTGGATAGTTAATTTTGTGGTTTTGGCAAAGTCTGCATATTATTTTTCTTTAGAAAATTTGTAAATCGTTGAACTTTTAAATTCATGGTTCCCCTTTACCCACGAAATAAATTCATGGTTCCCCTTTACCCACGAAATAAATTCATGGTTCCCCTTTACCCATGAAATAAATTCATGGTTCCCCTTTACCCACGAAATAAATTCATGGTTCCCCTTTACCAACGAAATAAATTCATGGTTCCCCTTTACCCACGAAATAAATTCATGGTTCCCCTTTACCACGAAATAAATTCATGGTTCCCCTTTACCCACGAAATAAATTCATGGTTCCCCTTTACCCACGAAATAAATTCATGGTTCCCCTTTACCAACGAAATAAATTCATGGTTCCCCTTTACCAACGAAATAAATTCATGGTTCCCCTTTACCCACGAAATAAATTCATGGTTCCCCTTTACCCACGAAATAAATTCATGGTTCCCCTTTACCAACGAAATAAATTCATGGTTCCCCTTTACCCACGAAATAAATTCATGGTTCCCCTTTACCCACGAAATAAATTCATGGTTCCCCTTTACCAACGAAATAAATTCATGGTTCCCCTTTACCCACGAAATAAATTCATGGTTCCCCTTTACCCACGAAATCCACAAAAATTGGTATCAAACGAATATTAATGAATCAACAGTAGTGAGAAGGTCAATTGCAGAATAAAACAAAACTGTTCTTGAGTTCTTGTCGTATCAACAAAGGTCCAAATGATACCCTATTTGAAATTATCAAAGATTTGTCACCTCAAAACAAACTCTAAAATTTAAAGACAGATTTCATCAAATGGTTGTTTAAGTAATAAAATTCATCCCAAATGTCTTCTCTCAAATGGGTAAATCCAGAAAAGCGCTTTGGACGCATTAAATAATTAAATGTGTTGTTTTCAATTTTTCACATCACTGGGTCGATACCTCTGCTGGTGGACTATTAGTCCCCAAGGGTATCATCAGCTCAGTAGTCAGTCCTTCAGTATTGACATGATTTAAGAAACCTTTCTAAAATTGTCTGTTTATAAATCCCTCAGGCAAACTTGAATTTAGATGAATTTGGCTATTTATTTTAGGTATTTTTGACATATAGCTCTTCAACGGTTTCAGTACTTATACATCCTCGGATTTCAAATGTTTTGCCTTGAGCGGTCCTGATGAAGGTAAATCCAGAACAGCGCTTCCAAAGCATTAAATTATTAAACATGTTGTTTTCAATTTTTTTAGAATGGTTTTCAATGAATTTCATAGATGGCCAAATGAGTTGAAAACCAACTTAATGGCTTAGAGGTGTAAGTTAACAGTATGCATCACTGTACATGCTTATTTTGGGGTTTCCCCATTTCCATTCTCAATTGTATTTTCTTTGTCTATGGTTTTGTTTATTTTGAAGGATTTTTTATTTGTCCCTTTTATTCTTATTTCTGTAAATTCTTTTATTTTCACAGTGCATTTTCCATTTTCTAATAAAAAAAAAGGGGGGGGGGGGGGGGGGGGGGGGGGGGGAATTGCCACTATTTTTATCATTATCTATAGATACTCACTTTAAATCATCATCATTCAGCATATCTTCAGCATCAGAAAAGTTTAAAACATGATCCCCTCTTGGCATTGGTTGAACTAAAATTAAAAAAACCCAAATAAATAACACTAAAGGCTCAAAATATCAATGGTTTTATAAATGCAGTATATAGGTTTTGCTTATTTATGAAGGCTGTATGGTGACCTAAAGTTGTAAACTTCTATGTCATTTGGTCTCTCGTAGAGAGTTGTCTCACAGGCAATCATACCACATCTTCTGATTTTTATATTATTTTTGATTTGATGGAAATGATTAGATATGATACATTAAAATGTGTGCCACAAAACGGCTAAATCAAAACATTTAAGCTTTTCTGGTGATTCTCCATCCGAAAGTGATAAAAAGCCTTGAAACATAGTTTAATTGTTTTTCTTTAAATTACTGTCTCAAGTGCTTAAAGAATATCAATCATTCTACTAACTTAAAGAAAATTTGCTGAGGACAAAGACTTTGACAATTTACTGCTGATCTAAAATAAATTTTGAAGTCATAATTAAGAAAGACGTGTAAAATTGAATTTTATAGATTTTTTTAATATACAAAACCGAAATTGCAGTCCTTTTTCTATACAGGAATATGAGTTTATTAAATCCCAAACCCACCCAATAACAGACAAATACTAATGGAAATCTGTATATTTATCAATAACTGCTGAATATTCATATCTTAAAGGATTGGTCTGGTAATAAATGATACTGTTTCATCAACAACCAATGGTTATGTAGAGATTTAGGGGTCCTCAAGGGGTAAAATGATTCTTGATTCCTGTCTATCAATTCTTACCTGATTGGTCTGGTAATAAATGATACTGTTTCATCAACAGCCAATGGTTGTGTAGAGATTTAGGGGTTCTCAAAGGGTAAAATGATTCAGGATTCTTGTCTATCAATTCTTCAAATACTTCTAAATTAGGCTGGCTTGTCTGTAAGGAAGTAAACAAACAATTTAATATTATTGTAAAAACAAGAAGGTATATAAGAGGTTTTTTATTTGACAAATTGGCTGTAATTTCTGTTTTTAGTACACATTTAACTTATTCTTCAGGGGAAAGCCAACTTAGTGTGCCTCTCTCTGCTGAATATCATAGTATGACATTTACATAATTAGCTGTTGTTTGTAGATCTTTGTTGTTATGTATTTAAAATTCATTTTCAACTTTAATAATTTGGAAACTCCTTCCTACTTGCACATCACAGATGTCAAAATCTTACTTTGATTTCAAAATATTTCAAAGAGATAGGGAAAAATCTTCCAAAACCCTCCAATTTGCATTAAAACAGTGCATAAATTTTAACCCATACTGGTACTTACAGACAATACTGTTCCCAGTAGTTTTTCCTCCTCTTTACTGAACAATGTTTTAGACTGGACACTAGATATTATATCTGGATGTAATTGTTTAATGGCCTGCATTCCCAATCTAAAATTCAAAATGTTAATTCAATGCTAGTTTTAATAATCATGTGCTTCTTTATCATTCTATTCATTTTTTTTTGTTGCATAATTCAGGCTGCTGGTTTTCGTCAATGAATCAGTGTACATTGTCATGTCTGACCTTTAATAGCTTGATACGTGAGTTTTGCTCATTGTTGAAGGTTATATTTTATATATCTGTAATTGCAAACTTCTACATCAAACAGTCTCTGGTTGAAAGTTGTTGTACCAAATTGCATCTTCTAATTTCTATATTTTGTGAATGTTTTTTTCTTAAGGTTAGCTTTTCTTTTTTAATGTGCCTTGTTTGTCTCAAAGCTAGCAGAATTGAATGTTCAATCATAGTAATCAAGTAAAACCATAAAACCAAAGACTTTGAAATTCATGATTGCTTCTTAAGCACTATGCACATAACATTAAAAAGTACAGTTAAAATACATGTAAGGTGTTCAATGATTACTTGTCGTACTCCTTTGACTTAATGATTGTCTCCCTTGAGAAAAGATCAAAATCTAGATTTGTGGCTTGTTTTACAAACCCAATATCTGGATTTTAATTGAGGCATGAAAATCCGAAGAATAAAGGCAAAATGAAGATAGTGGACTTATCTGTAGAGTGATTGATTTGCTTAATGTCCCACGGTAATCTTTCACACTAATAACTAATTTCAAGAGTGCACATGCTGAAATGTTTCGCCTTCTTTACTTATTATTGATATTATGTTGATAGTCCTAAATATAAAGCTTTATTACAACTGTCAGATAAACTTCTCCAAAAAAACTAAACATTGACCAATGAACCATGAAAATGAGGTCAAGGTCAGATGAACCATGCCAGGCAGACATGTACAGCTAACAATTCTTCCATAAAACAAATATAGTTGACCTATTGCTTATAGTTTAAGAAAAACAGACCAAAACACAAAAACTTAACACTGAGCAATGAACCGTGAAAATGAGGTCAAGGTCAAATAAAACCTGAGCGACTGACATATAGTTCATAAAATATTTCCATACACCAAATATAGTTGACCTATTGCAATAAGTATTAGAAAAAAAGACCAAAACTCAAAAACTTTTACCACTGAACCATGAAAATGAGGTCAAGGTCAGATGACACCTGCCAGCCAGACATGTACACCTTACAATCATTTCATACACCAAATATAGTAGACCTATTGAATACAGTATAAGAACAACAGATCAAAACACAAAAACTTAATTATAACCACTGAACCATGAAAATGAGGTCAAGGTCAGATTACACCTGCCAGTTGGACATGTACGCCGCTGCCGGATCACTTTCTCTATGTCGAGCTTTCTGTGACAAAAGTCACAGGCTTGACAAAAACTAGACTTTTCTTGCTGTCAGCTTTTATACTTCAGTGATTTGCTCTTTCTGGGTGGATAATGTCAATAATTTTTTGTGTTTTGATCACATGCTTTATTCTTGTGTCCCTTTATCAATCGGCCTCTCATTGATGCATATCCCTGATCTATTTTTATCATCACTTTATCTTATGAAGTATTTTGATCAATTTGCAGGGATTGCATATGACAGCTAAATCTTACTTTGATATAATAGGATCATACAACAAGGCAAACCATCTTTCTTGAATTTCCTTCAATGTAAATCTACAGGAAAACTTTATCCCCAGATGTACAGCAGTCAAGTCGCTTGTCTGAAAAATAAAAATATATCATAATGTAAACCTTGTATTTTCTTAATTACTAATATTGGTAGATATACAGGAAAATTGAATCTATAAAAAAAATTATTTGCAGAAAACATAATAAGAACATCGCATGAAATTGTAAAAAGTCTAGCCTTCTTTTGTTTGTTTATAACATCATTTTACTCACAAACCGAAAAATAAAGGCTCTCAGATTTTATTCAGTTTATGAGTCAGTCTGCCAAGTTTATCATCAATAAAGTTGAATAAACTCCATCAAAATAATTTTAAAACTGTTATGTAAAAGACTTTCTCTAATTCTTCATTAATTTATTCCTTTCTGCACCCATTGTATAAGAAATTTAATCAAGGTGTGGTTCGTTTGATCTCAGTTCTCCATTGGTTAAAATCTGATTATGACGTCAAATTTTCTTGCTTTCCACTATATTTCCTATTGTGACGGCATGAAAAAAGGTGACCATGCCTGATGACGTCACATAGAGAGGACACATCTCTTAACAGATCAGTCGAAAAGAAGGAATAAGTTTGCCTGCATATTGTTAGAAAATCATTAGAGAAACAGATTCCACCACCAAATTTCGTGTAATACGATATATTTATCCACTCTCGACAGTTAAATCGAGTGTGATATGATATTTATCCACTCTCGAGATTTAAATTTTAAATATCTAAAATCCTCTGCAAGCCTCACATTTTAAATTTGAAAAATTTAACTCTTGAGTGGATAAATATCATATCACACTCGATGCAGTGGCAGAATCTATATTTAGTCAGGTCCAGCATCCTTGAGCCTGTAATGCTGTGGTTGATTTTCTCCCCAAATGATTGTGGCTTGTGAAACAGCTGTATTTACAAAGTGCAACCTGTATATCATTTTTTTGTTTGTTAATTGTTTTGAGCATAAATTGAGCCATTTGTTTTCTGTTTGAATTGTTTTACATTTGTCATTTCAGGGCCCATAGATCTACTGTTTGCCAATTGTCAAAAAATATCATATGGACCGAAAGACATGAAAGAGGTATGGTTCTATAGCTAGCATTACACACAATTCAAAGACCAGCTGTCTCAAATCTCTTGTCTAATGATTTATGGAGTGGAACAACAAAGTGAAATGTGCTTTCTTGAAATTGACGGAAGATTTATTTTTTGTTTTCATTTTGCTGTGTTATTGAGTGCTGTCTTTTTGAAAGTATACACCTTGTAAAATTCATGTGCACAAACTGATCAATCCAAATCATTAATTTCAGTGGTGTATTTATAGCATTAAATCTTAACATTAAATACTAAAACCAATAAATATGTGATATTTTCATTTTTTTTTAATAATTATAAAACATTTCTTTCTAAATGTAAATATATCCATTTCATAAATAGTCAAATTAATTAGCAAATGTACATATTATTTTTTACATAAATTGTTTATAAAACATTATAAATTAATAAATTATAAAAGTTAAAATAAACGATGTGCATTAATTAAATAATTATCGCATATATTACACTTACTTTATATATATAAATCAAATAATTTCTATATAAATATACAATTTACAAGTAAAGGTAATCTATTTTACAGGTTTATGGTCAAAAGGTTCTATTCACAGAACTTTATAAATATAACAAATAAATCAGAATATAAAAAAACTCATAAAATAACAAATCTGCTCAAAACAATGATGATACTTTCGCATGTTTTCACAACAGTTTAAAAAAACACAAAAGTTAAACTAGCAGTCACTCTGTTGAAATAAAGCACGAAACACAGGTAATCTTAGTTTCTGGTTGAATAAATCGTTGATAGATTGGTGGATAAAACTGACACACTTGTATTGCCAGATCTGGGTAGTGATGTGATACTGATGAACAGTGGCATTTCTAATGGCCACGATCAGATCATTGTCTAGTGAGTCTGTATTTTTCCCTGATTTAGATTTTCCACCATACAGTTCCAACAATGTAAATAAATGCCAAACAAGATCACGGGCAAATATGTGTGGTTTAGAGCTCTGTGAGAAAACATTGGAAACCAACTCCATGGAGATCTCCTTAGTAACAGAATTGTATCCTGGTACCTCTAGAAAATTGTGTGGATAGTTGTTGATAAGGTTCACAAGAAAAGTACCAGTCAGTGTTCCTTGAAGAAGATATGGTTTTAAATGCCACAGTTTCTCCATATTATGATGACTCTCCAGTTGATGAAATCTTAAAGGATCAATAAACTCTCTGTGATCAAGGCTGGTTCTGCACATTAAATCTTGATCACTAGGTATAGGAAAACTGTTTATAGTATGTTCAGCTAAGAAAGGATCTGTCATATTATTTCTATTCCTGAAGATATTACTGGTTCCATATCCGTGATTTACATCAAAGCCTCGGTTGTCATTGAAACTGATAGAGTTATCACTGGAACTACTGACTTTCCTTTCTGCATCAAACACTTCACATTTCTGAGACTCATTTCTATAACTGGTCTGACTAAGGCCAGAAACTCTTTCTTCAGCTTCCTCAAACAATGAATTGTCCATAGTGTCATCAACAATGTTAGTTATATGATCAACTGGCTCAATACAGGAAATGGCGGACAAACTTTCTAAAGGTGCTCTCTCCATTGCTAAGTCATTGTAGTACAAGTTTGTGTGTGTTCTAAGTTTTAGTGGCAACACCATCTGAATATGATCCTGAGTATGTGGGCTTCTATTTCTCTGGTTCACTGATAATTGTGAACTTTGGTCCTCTGTCAACTGATCAGGCATGACCTCTCCACCAGTTGTATCATTCAAAAGTCTTTCTATTGAAGCAATTTGTTTATTAAACCAGTGGTTGTAGTTGGTTTCTGACGTATGGAATGGTTCTGTCTCATCTTCAGAACTATTGTTCCCACTATAATCCAAATTTTGTCCACTGAAGTCCAGTTTGTGACCACTGAAATCCATATCAAACATACTATTATCTAAATTATTTGACATACCAGTAAGAAATGAGAGATCACCAAGTCTATCTGAAGTAGCGTTTAACGATTTATCAATCCCGTCGTCAGAGAAGTCGTACTCAAAGAACTGAACCCCTGTTGAACTGGCTTGGACCGATGACGAGGATGTTGACTTTTTCTGAGGTTTACCACCCAAACTTTTCCTCTTGAATTTCTTGGTAATGAAGTTTTTAATTTTGGTAGCCCGGACCATAATAGAACTTTTTGACTTCTTGATCTTTCTCTGCTTTGTATCAGGTTCATTAATTACACACTCAGACTTGGCATGATGTAATTCTGTAGAAGGCCCATCCTGGTTCAGGCTGTCGTCTGTTCCCTCCTGAATTGTATAATATGGACCAGAAGCATTCATTGCTTTTCTAGTCTTGAATGACACTGGATTGCTCTGGGAACGTCTACGGAAATCCTCCCTTTGGAATAATTTATCATATCTATTCAAAGAATCAGATCTTTTCCTTTGGAATTCAATAAGTTCTGGTAATGGACTTTTATCATTGTCACATGATACAGAAATATCATGTGACTGTTTTGACTCTGCTTCCTGCTGTTCATTTTGAGTGGAAAACACAAGTTCATCATAAATGCAAATTCTATCTTTATCGTCAGCACTCATAGTTATCACACTATAGTCTTCATCATGTGACAGACCGACAGGAAGTGTGTAGGACCCTTCACTTGAAGACGATGGCAATCTTGTATTCTTATTGGTCGATTCACTTGAATCAAGCAGAAGTCCTATATTCTGATTGGTGATTTCTTTATCACATGACTGACTGTCTGCTGCAGATCTTATATCAAACTGGTTGCCATCACAGTTATCTTTTTGTTTTGAATCCATATCATCCTTATCTTGAAGATTTGTGAATATGACTAAACACTGTTGACCTAAGTTTTCAAGATGACAGAAACTACTGCCTACATTCTCTTTAGCAGTCTTGATTTGTGAGAGCCACATATTTAATTCTCTTTCTTTCTCCTGAAGTTCTTTAACAAGCCTCATCTTGAGTTCTTGGCACTGATCTTTGAGATAATTCACCTTGCTACATACGTTCTTTGAAAAAAGATGTAAAACAATGGAGCACTTTTCACAGCAAACACATGGTTGACTCTCTAGAGTAAGTGAATGTTTAAAAGACTCTGTATCTGGTACAGAACTATTCTGATTGGTCAATAATGCACCATGTGATTCCTCACTTGATAGTTCTATTGGTAAACGAAGAACTGGAAAGCTTGGGTTGGTTCTTATTTTACTTCTCCTTACTGATGCATTGCGATTCAAATTAGCATGAGATTTAGGAGTCAAATTTGCTTTTGCAGTTGACATGGAAACTGCATTCATTTTCTCCTGAATAAAGTCAACATATTGAACATGACGATCAACTTCTTTCTTCACAGTGAAAAGGATTCTGGGTAATTCCACAACACAATTTGAGCAAACAGTTTCATCATGGATTCCATTCAAGGAAATTGTGGGATTGCAACTTTCTTTTAATGGTTCTTTGAAAAACTGTGGTGTCCAGCATGTCCAGAGAGCACTTTGAGGACTGTGGCCTTGAAACAGATTTTGACTGACCTCTGTGTCAATTTTAATCAAGTTAACATGGATGTCATTGATTGCTGTCTCCAGGTAACAGAGTATGGAATTGTGGGTAGAACATACTGATGCCATTGGTGTTGTGTTTTCAACTGCTTCCTAGGTCTGAAAGAAAAATAATTAAAAGAATCAAATTGGCTAAAAAATTATGTAAATTAAAAATTCATCTGAATTGTTATAAATGAAAAAACTGCCTTTTAACAATAAAATTAAATATGATCTATTAAAAATTCTGAAGGTTTTCTATAATTAGTAATTTATAACAATTCAACTATTCACATTTCTTGGTCATTTATAATTAATAATATTTCAATTTCATACAAAAAGCAAATATTTTTTTTAACATGTATATTGTTTCCTATTAATTTTATTATTCAATTTATTTCATAAGCATATTTTATATTAAAATTGAAACTTACCAAAAATGTTAACTTCCAGCAAAAGCAAACACCCCAGTGTTACTGCATCAATGAAAAAGGAATTTTCACTGGTTCCAGATACATATAAATATCAATTAGATACCAGTTTTGTAAAAATTAAAACAAACTACAATTTTCTGAAATTGTGTGCATATGATTTGATATTGATTAATGATATGTCTTCTTATCTGGCAAGTTGTATATATATAAACAAGTACATCTGAGTAATTATCCATTTACAGTAATCAAAACTCAAACTTGATGTGTACTCTTGAATAAGTAGTGTTTCTCATCCTCATTAATATTGTTTGGATAGTCATGTTTTGGCTAATGATTTCTATTTTAAAATATTTTGATTAAAATGTTTTGATAACAATGCTTATCAAAACTTTTTATACAAGGGTCTGAATAATATTATGTTAAAAAATATTTAGATAAGATTATTTGATTAAATTGTATTCCCAAAACATTTAAATATGATAACTTAGTTTAAAACTTAAAAAAAAACATAAAAAAAATTATTTTATATATTTCAAAATATGTATATAAATTTATGTCATGTTTACTGAAATAAATATCAGAATTTTATGGTTAAACAAACTTTTAGTACTTAATGTTTAGTAATAGAAATTTCATCATATTCACTTATTTTTATCTGTCAAAATTATCACATATTTATAAAAATTTAAATTTGAAATAAATATTTATATCACAAATACTGATTGTTAATGTATGATTATATATATTAAATTTCTTCTATTCTCGTCATTTTGTTCTTTCTGTAAAACTTTCAAAATTTCATTTAATTTAAAAAATACAATGATTTTACCAGCAACCATTAGAGTTGTCTGCCATTTACATCTTTTATTGATATTCATTATGTATTTCGAACAAAATCTTCACTGTCAGGCAAGTCAACCTTTTAAGGGAACATTCCATTTGATTTCTTTTCTAGCCATTTTTGATTATCTATTTGACAGTAGATAATTTTTTTAATCGACTCAGTTTGTTCAAGAGTTTATTTCCTTTTGTCGCCATGTTACAGGTCTACATGCACAAATTCTTTCTGAAATTAGCAAAATTGAACTTGTCATACTAACTGCTAGACTTTTAGAAAAGTTAAGGAAAATAACTCTAACTCATTTATGTCACATTCAGACCCTAATTATTGTTGATCATTTTTGTTAAATAACTGACCTGTTGTACAGCTGTGATCAATGCCAGATCATCTTGTGGTTTCCATCTTCCAAGATCTTTTGTAGAGGCTGGAGTTGTTGGCTACAATAAATAGAGTTAAACACATACATACATATAAAATGGTATTTATTCCAATATGAATTAATGAGTTATCTCCCTTTCTGAAATTATCTTGACTTTTTCTAACACACATGTTTTCAATCAAAGGAATAAATTAAATACGCTGTTTCTAATATTTTCATTTTATTTTGGGTCCTTTTTTTTATTTCGAGCATCACTGATGAGTCTTTTGATGACAAAATACACGTCTGGCATAATAAATTTTAATACCTGGTATCTATGATTTTTTTGGTCACTTGGGTTATTAATTTGATCTACCATACACATTTTATAAAGATATTGATTTAATATATATTAATAAGTAGCAATCTATATTCTAATACAAATAGGATTTTCATATTAGATGCAGCTTACATTTTGATATCTTTTTTCTATTCTATATTGTTAATCATTGTAAAAATTGTTCAGTCTATTTTCCAGTTTTGATATTAACTTAGATTGTTCATATACAGTGTACAAAACAAACTATAGCCAAATATGGAAGCAATTTCTTAGTTTTGGAGAAGAAAAAAAAGGCAGTGATTGAAACTTTTTTTATATTACGCAAATAAAACTAATATCATTTTTTTTATATGTACATTTTCATATGCAGACCATTTGAAGTGTTGTTGTCAATTTTTATCATTACTTTTAAGTGTTGCATTCATTTGTTTTTTTTGATAACCCAGCATATCAAGGTATCAATGTTGGTTCACCAGTCATTTAATTTCCATATACAGTTGGAAAGATTTAGGATGTATTGAGTAATATTTGCAAAATATGATTTTCTAACGTAAACTAATAAGTGTACAATGATTCCTTTCAGTGTTTCATACATGTATATGGTTTTTTTTAAATATTTTTCTCCCTATATCCATATTGACCGACAAATGTGTTCCTTTGCACACATAGTTTTCCTCAAAGCTGCATCATCAATTACCTTTTACCCCTCTCCCCCTACATAACGCATATAAGATTAAGGTAAGTAATTCAAGGTTTTGCTATTTTCCCCTAGCCGTAGTTAATGACTCTCATAATGATGTTAAATCTTTAGGGGTCAGAATCTACCACTATAGTTACCATGGTTACCTTTTGTCTCTTTGCTCTTCTTACAGCAGATGATGATTTAGAAGTCTGAAAAAGATATTAAACAGATGAAGGATTGGGTCTGGTTTACAGAATAAAATAAAGACACAAAATGATTCAGTAAAAAATCAAATAAAATATAAATGTCAGTGGATGTAGGACTTGAGTGATTCACACTAAAATATATCATGGTTATCATGGTTATAGCTACTTTCATCATTGTTCATGGTTATATGACAGCAAGGGTGATTCTAAACCTAATCAAAGTGCCTGCACTTAGGGGTTAGCAGAATCTGAGTTTTTCATCTTTGGTGTCCAGTTGTAGAAAGTTTTATAAATTATTTCAAGCTCATATTTCAATAGTTATACATGTACCTTACAAAACATAAACAAAATATTTATATATTACAGGTAAAATTAAAAAAATGGTCTGAAAGATTTAATTTACACGAACCAAAAGAAACACAATATGAAACTTAATCAAAAGGTTAATTTCCACATTAATAGTACAACAATACATGTTGAATTCACTGGAGGTACTTATCTTTATATATTAGATAATATACACATGAACAAGAATATGAGGTCAATAAAATACATATTTCTTAAACTCTTGTTGCTACATTTAGTTGTCAGGTGAAGGCGGAAATTCTTAAAACAACAAAATCAAGCATTTGAAATTATAATTACAGGATCATTTGTCGATTCATATTAATAATAACAACATAATAAGTTTTCTTATTTGAATTGTTTTACATTGTCATTTTGGTCTCTTGTGAAGTGTTGTCTCATTGGCAAACATACCACATTTTCTTTTTTTATATTCACTGTACAGTGCAACAAACCTTTTTCTTTTCAATGGGTACAACCACTGGAGTTTCTTTAATGATTTTGACGATTGGTTCTATTCTCTCCTTCTCGGTAAAGGGTGGAGGAGGGACTTTCATTCTAGTCGTTCTTTCTGTTTTAAATAAGCTACTTTCTACAAGTTCATCGTCAAACTTCTTCCGCTTGATGGATCGCGAGGAGCTTCGTCTTTCTGGGACAGTATTTTGTAGTATTTGATTTCTAGAAAAGGCAGATCGACTAGGTCTTGAAGTGCCTGCCTGTATAATGGCAGGTTTGTTAGATACTGAGGCAGAATATGATGCTAAAACAGAAAGAAAAAAATGTTTACACTAGTTATTTTTTTAGTCCTTTAAACATTTTTAACAACGCTAGCTGTTTGGCATGTCAGAGTAGAGCTATGGCTACATGTTGAAGACAATGGTTTACTTTTACAAATTGTGACTTGGATGGAGAGTTGTCTCATTGGCACTTCTTATCTATTTACCATATAATAGTTTAATTATGTCAGTTTGAGAGAGAAATAGACAATTAGACTAATAGTTATATGTTGTCTGCTCTATGGTCGGGTTATTGTCTCTTTGACACATCCCTTATTTCCATTCTCAATTTTAATGTAGACTTGATTTAAAACTTATAGGGGAAAAATTGGTAGCATGGCATGCAGTAAACTTTTAAAGATAACATACATGAATTAAATTATTAAATATTGGAGTACATTGAAAGGGAAATCTTGGCGATACTTATGCATTCATACAACAAAAAGACACTTAATTACTGACAGCTAGCTATATATACACTTCAAAGCCAATAAAAGAGGGACGAAAGATACCAAAGGGACAGTCAAACTCATAAATCTAAAACAAACTGACAACGCCATGGCTAAACATGAAAAAGACAAACAGAAAAACAATAGTACACATGACACAACAATAACTATTTAATAGAAAAAAATAATGTTGTAATGTTTTTTTCTTTTTATCACATCAGTATGACCAGCTTAAAAGATTATTGAGAATATGAAAATCAAAATCATATAAAAATTGTACATGCAGCCAGGCTAATATAATGCATTACAACAATTGCAATGGCCAGATAGCCATGGTAACTTTTGTAAAAAAAAAATCATAGATGCATGCCCAAAACTGTTTCAGTTGAAAGACTTTTCCATATACATGTATATATACCTTGTTGCTATTTGTCCGCAATTAGTCATTTATACATGTTATAAGAGGATGAAGTCACTCTGAAGCATGCTGATAACAGTAATTTTTTGTTTTTAATCAAATTAAAAATCAAATTAATAAAAAAAATCCTGCCAAAAAACCATTCTACTACATGACTTCTGAACTCAAAATCATTTACTTTTTTTTCATACTTTTTTATTTTCCTGCATTTGCACAGATATCTTCATGTACCTCCTTTTCCTTGTTTTGTTTGCATAAGACTTTGAGTAAAATATATATATCTATGATGAGCTATATGTAGTCTAGTAGCAAGGAAATTAATACAATTTCATTTTTAATCATTCTTTGATATGTAAAACCGCTACCTGTAAATTTCTTTGTTTCCATTGAATGACGTCAAATCTTAAATAAAGTCACAACTAAAATTACTAACAATAGAACCAAGATTGGAAATGTTAATTTCCATTTCTTTTTTACAGAATAGAAGTAAAAATATATACATGTTTATACATGTATATCATCTATATGTTAGAATTTAAAAAAAATATATCATACAGTCATTGTCCCCTTTCACAGGTAATGCCTGAGGCAGGACTGGCCATTTCAAAAGGTCCCTTTTTGACGTCATATTAGAAAATATCTGACGCTCCAAGTAAAAAGTGATACTTGTATGATGTCAAAAGTTGAAGTGAAAGTTGTTTCACTGTGAAACAGATTCTTGTGTCAGGCTGGACAGATTTCCAAATGATGATATTAAACTTATTCATATTGGTGATCAAAGCTGAACCAGTCGCTTCAAATATTTTGTTTAATGACGTCAAAATTTTACGGGAACCTGTGTGATATCAAGTAATGGCAGACAAATAGCGATAAGGTGTACAGTGTATGATACTTTGACTTATACATGTAATAGGTATCATATATTTAGGGACGACATCATAAGATAAATGTAAGATAAAAAACTTAATTCAAATAGTTTGGGGGTGGGGGGGTTGAACTGCTACAAGATTTGGTTATCCGACATTGATTTTTACATATACATGTATCCATATGGGTCAATCAATTTTTCCCAAATTAAGTTAAGAGGGGGGTAAAGGGGGGGGGGGGGGGGGGGGGGGGGGTCTGACAGTGAAAAAACTATGTGAATTAAGTTTTTCATCCTTCATTGAACTTTTGATGTCTTCCCTTACTGTGGGTCTCATTGGGGTCTAAGCATGACGCGGAATTGCCGATTTTTAGTTAGCGTGAAAAGTGAAAGTCAAATTATTGTGTCATGAAAACGGGAAATGATGTCTTGTTGGACCTGGGGAATGAAAAAAAAAAAGAGAATTGCTTACGTACATAGTGTAAGCAGGATACGAGAATATGACAAATCAGTAAGCGGGATCCGGGATCAGAACCCCCCAATAAGACCCCCTTACTTTGAGTGTAAAAAAAAAGATGAAATTAAAAAATATAAAGGTGTAAGGTAGTCCAAATATAATTTTTTTCTTTGACGCCTTACATTATTGAAGTAAGGCATAAAAAAAAAAAATATAATAGCCTTTCAAGACGTCATAATTATTTGGACTAGGTGTAAGGTTGAAGGCAGGGAAACTATATATGGAAGTAGTTATTTTATTTGTTTATCTATCTGTTGAGTTATCAAAATCATGCAATGAATTTGTCAAATAACCTTGTGTTCGTATTTCATTTGACTGCAACAATGATGAAGGATTGTGAATGGCGTTGCTACTTGTGGAAATACTAGATTCAGCCCTTAAGTTTTCATTCTGTTGATCCCCTGAAGTTATGCTCTCATCTGTTGACAGGTTTCCCTGGTCTGTATCGGTCATATTTGATCAATAATATGTAATTTTAAGGAGAAAGTATCACTGCGTCTTTGTAGCTTTTGACCGGAAGTTCAATATCAACCATTTTATTTCGACTGGTTCTGATTATCTGATTTGAAACTGGAACGACGTGGGTTGATAGGAAACCAGTTCAACATCCAACATGGCTGCTTTCGGCGTGAAACAAGTTTTGTCACTGACTATTTTGTTGATTTTGATCGTTCAAACATTAGGAGGGTTCGTAATTTTTTGTCTATTGACACCAAAAACTCACATTACCATTTCCACGTGTTTTGTACTTACAGTGTTAAAGCCTTTACTGAGAAAAATATACATTTTCCACCTATTCTTCCCTGTAGCAGACAACTTTTTGGCGTGGAGAGCTGTGATTGGTCGATTTTTGTTTTTATACAAATAATAATTCTGGCTTTATTTTATATTTTTTATGAAATTGTAGCACAAATTATAACTATAGGTTCTTGATTAACTGAAGAAATTTGTATTTTCAGTCTATTTTTGTACATTCAAATGAAATTGTTCCAAATAAATATCAGAACCAAGAGTAAGATTACCATAAAACAGAGGTCTATCCTATTCCATGAAGCAATGTTCTATGTTGTTTGGTGGTCTGTTTACGGAATCCTTTAATATTGACACTGATTTAGCATTTCAGTAAACATGGTTAATTGATAATCCTAAGACTATAAGTTCCTTCAGGTTCCGGATTTGTCTTGGTATGTTTTTTCCTGTTAGGTCAGGGTTTACGTCTCTTTGAAACATTCATGGTTTCACTTCTCAATTCTTTTCTATGGAAGATATTATGACATGTTAAATCATCCAATCATGGTCGAATTGTTGACTGAAAGAGTTATACACAGGTTGACCTGGAGTCAATTGTTAATCATGTTAATAGACAAATTTCGAGTTTGATGCATTTCCGTCAAAAACTCTGGTTTTAGTGAACATCATTTGTGCGTTTAGGGGCGTCGTATTTCCGTTCCTAAGTTGAGGAAGTGGTTGGAAAACTATGATGCGACATTGCACAAATTATTCGGCAAATTGAATTTCAATGATCATTTAAATATCAATCAGCACTGCTGTCATTAGGGAATTGTGATTAATTACTTACAGAACAAACATTATTTCTAGTTTATCCTGCACAATGACGATCCTTAAGATGCTTGATGAACATTAATAGTGCAGGGATACAGGCAATTCCCTCAATCTGGTAAAAGGCGTGCATAATTGACGAGTTTTTTCCGGTGATGGATAAACTCGAAAGTGGTCTATTGACTGATTGATGTAAACCATGTCGATCATACAATCATTATCTGAGGGTTTTTTGGTTCAACGAAAAATTAAAAATAGCCTTCTTTCATGTCTTTCAACATGTCATTAGGGAATTGTGATTAATTACTTACGGAACAAACATTATTTCTAGTTTATCCTGCACAATGACGATCACTAAGATGCTTGATGAACATTAATAGTGCAGGGATACAGGCAATTCCCTCAATCTGGTAAATGACGTCAAAAAGGCGTGCATAATTGACAAGTTTTTTCCGGTGATGGATGAACTCGAAAGTGGTCTATTGACTGATTGTATAAACCATGTCATACAATCATTATCAAGAAGGGTTTTTTGGTTCAACCTAAAAATCAAAAATAGCCTTCTTTCAACATGTTAAAAGGTAATCGTTATTAAATTCAGCTTGCTCTTCAGAATGTTCAGTATGTTCAGTATTTTATCAAGTTGGACATTCTTTGTACCTTATATTGTTCTCAAGCTTTAGTCATGCCAGTTGGTTAGATTGATATATTTTTTTTCTTTTCTTGTTTTACTTTAGGAGGGATTTTTACAAGATCCTTGGTGTCTCGAAAAGTGCTACAACTAACCAGATAAAGAAAGCCTATAGAAAAATGGCTAAAGAACTACATCCTGACAAAAGACGAGATGATGATGAAGAGGCTAACGAACAATTCCAGGACCTTGGAGCTGCTTATGAGGTATGTCATGTATATGTAAAATACTAGTAAGATAATTCCAGCAACTTAGGACAATGTCACATCCCATTCTGTATGTTCAGGTAGGCATAGTATATATTGCTATTAACACGACTAGAATAATTTCAAGCCACATGGAACTTAAGTTGCTAATTATTAATTGGAAACGGCCCGCAAAATGTGGAGAAGCTCCTTGAATATGTATAAAACTATTCCTCAAACATGTCAAGTAAAGGTTACTTTTAACATGTTTAAAGTGTTTAAAAAATTTACAAAAAAATGAAAATCCCCCTATAAGCATGATAAGCATATGCTAACCTGATTTACTGAGAATTTACATGCCATTAAAATATTAAGAAAAATTGGCATCTTACAAGGCTTCTTACTTTAAAATATTTTTTTTTATTATAAGTTGTTCAATATAAACTTGTGTCATTCTTAGAAGTGTTAAAAAAAAGATGTAGTTAACAAAGATCAGAGAATTTTGTTTTAATCCCCTGAATTGATTACTAAATTGAGGAATAGTTACTCATTTGATGGGTTTGCGTCTAACCTTTATAATGTTTTACTGGTAAAATAAGAGAAACAAATTCGTGCTCATATTAATGTACATATTTCTTCAATTTTTAAGAGTTTTGTTTTGCATGTTTTGTACATAAGAGCACAGAAAAAAACATATTTTGTTATTATCATGATTATTTTAGAACTTCATGTAGGTTAAATGGAAATGAAAGGACAATTCTATTTAACAAAAGAGCTTCTCAACACCAAAACGCTTTCTATGATTTATTTTTATATAAGAATTGACAACCTTGAATTACTACATTTCATGCCACAATAAAAAAAAACATCACTTCGCTTCCACATTTATTGTAAGGAAATATTCCTAATTGTACATATCTATTTGATTTTGTTTCACAGGTTTTATCTGATGCAGAAAAGAGAAAGATTTATGACAAGCATGGGGAAGAAGGCTTAAAAAAAGGAGACATGAGTGGTGATCCTTTCTCTAGGTAAACATGGTAAATTGAAACAGTAAGCGGGGGCTGTGATGTATCAGTCTTCACAATGAACTTTTGAATCGAAGGGCTCAGAACTCAAGTTTTCGAGAAAATATTGTTTGATTCTGTTGGCCTGTAGATATGATTTTTACAGGTCAGAGACTTCTGCTCGGCCTGTGATTCAGAGTGAAGACTGATGTTACGTATTACATGTATTACACCACTAGCCCGTCTACCACTGATGTTGTGAATTTGTATCTGGCACAGTAACAGATGCGTTAGACTCAAATATTGATAGAATAGGATTATCAGCAGTCAGGGGACTTACTGAAATAAGTGATTTTTAAATCACTTATTTGAGTAGCAAATTTCGAGGTTTTGTCACAAATTGGGATTTTGTATTTTTTTCGAAATTTTAAACACATGTATAAGTTTAAATAACATCTTTTAATTAGTAAAATAAAAAAAATATGAACTTTTTGCTTCTTTTAAGTAGCAAGGTTTATGCCTTTGATGCTATCATTTACCTGAAAATTCTATTTTAGTTGAAAAATGCTATAATAATGGCTTTACAAAATGAACTGATACTTTCTTAAAAGATTTTTCACAGCAGTGGGAGTATTTTTCCTGTGAAGTTCAAGGTTTCATCTTTAAGATTATGTAATAAAATTTTACTGTTCGCGATAAAAATTTCACTGTTCGGGGGTGTTGAAATTAGTGGGGTTATTAAAAGAATGATACTTAAAGAAGTGATTTTTGGGAAGGAAATTGAGGTCTGATACTTAAACAAGTGATTTTTATGTCATTATCCTAGATTCAGTACAAGGTCATAACCTGAAATGACCTGGTCATCCTAGACAACACAGATGTTGGCTCTGATAAGTTTAGAAACATAATTAGTCCCTGGATCATTAGTATTCTATATTTAAAGCTACACTAATATTAAATCACTTCTTCTAGTGATTAAATTGTACTACTTAAGGTAGCACTACAGTCAGAATTTTCTGACTCCAATCAACAGTCTTTAAAGATTAATTTCTCTAAAACTACTCGATGGATTTTTAAAATCTTTAACTCATTTTAAAGCTGAAATATAACTCTTTCTTAATCTATTTAAAAATTTATACTTGGTTTGATTAATCTCAAAATATAGCTCATTAATTGCCAAAAAAGTGGTCTTCCAACTTGGATCAAAATGGCACATTCATGTCAAATGGTAGTGAAAATTTGTTTTCATCCATTTAATCAACCATATAAAATCAACAAAACCGTGTCTTAGATTTTTGATATATGCCTCCAGTAAGAAGATATATTGATTTAACTGCTGGGTTCCAAACCTCATTTCACCTTTCATCTTTGGAGACCTATAAATTTATTTAGAAGCATATTATCAAAAAACTGGGACACAGTATTGTAGAAAATTCACCCTTTAATCATATATATCAAAGTCAAGCCAAAGGGGGTACCCATAAAGATTCTATTTTCATTTTTTCATTACAATTCTCATGAAAAATTGTTCTGAGAAATGACCTAAAAACTGAATTTCCCCTTAACACCTCTATAAAGTCAATATAAATACACAAATTCCACTGGGAACACCCCAGGAGTGTTCTGATACCATTACTATATTAATAGAACCAAACACTTTGTGTCTTTGATGCTCTAATGCTGTAAATTTTGCATTATATGTGAACTGTCTAACACTAACTTGGCATTTGGTGGGAGTTTGAAGTCACAGATTTGACCAACATCTATAATGTAGTAATTAAATATAGATAAAGCTCCGCCTCTTTCCAGACAGTCTAAGATAAGAATTAGATAAGAGAATAACATGATTGACCAGCTGCATATAATCAATGTTTAACATCATTATTCTCTATATTTAAAGAATAATTTTCATTTGAATTTTAAAAAGGAAATAAACTATGTCTGAAATAAGCTAGAACATTAAGAGAAGTGTGCATAAAAATATGTTCATAAAAAGACCAAGAGTTAGACCATTCTCTTCTTCAATGTTCTTGAAAATACACTTTTCCTCAGATTTTTTTTAATTTAATGGAACTGAAAAATTACACTTAAAATAAGTTAAAATGCATAAAACTGTATTCAAATGAAGAAGACCAAGGGAATAAATTTATACAGGCAGTCAGAGGCTTTTAATATTTTCCCACTCTTTTTCATAGTATTTTATTTTTATTTTTGATAGATTTTTTTCCCTTTATATTTTTTCTTTTTCTCTGTTCACTTCCCTGTTATATGAATTATTTTTGTTGCAAAACAATGAGATAAGACTACAATATTTCTCTTGTGGTCAGGGATTAACAGCTGGACACTGGCATCAACAGATGATTGACAAATTAGCCCCTCCCAAATGCCTATATATTTAGATTAATTACCATGTGCTTTTATTTACGTAAGTCAATTATAAATTTACTCCCTGTTGCAATATGATAATGACTTTCGGATTTTTACAAATTGTGCAGAATAGTACTAACTTCAAAATTATGGGTTAAAAAAAATATCTTCAAAAAATCATTGTTAGACTGTAGTGCTACCTTAAATAGGTGATTATTAAAGAAAGACAACTCTAACTTCCAACCTTTATGGAAATAATGTTACTTGAATCAGTGATTTATAAAACACTTGTTTAATTAAGTCCCTGACTGATCAGTTTTCCTACCAGGTTTTGGTTCCCTCTGGGCACTCTCGCTTCATGCACCAATACAAAATGTCTGACTAAACATAGCGCAAAGTACTGAAAAAAGTTCATTCATAGCTTAATTGGGTGACTTTATTGTTTAAACAGGTACATGTAATTTCATTTCAATGTCTTATTTAATGTTTCTAACTTTACCTTTAACTTTCAAGAATAATTCAAATGAGATTTCAGAATTAAACTTTCATCCATTTGGCATTTTAATCATTAGTATGTTAATTTCATCCCAGGGTGAGGAAATGTAAAGTTGATAGACAATTATGTGTGTGTTTGCATGTTAAATGATTATCTACAATAGTATGCCGTCTTCATTTGTGATGTTATGTGAGCAATTCCAAAATTAAATGTAAAGGGAAGGGGTAGGATTCCATTCTTTTTGATTAGAAATAGAATTTAATGTATTATTTTCCTTAAAATTTGTTTTGTAAACCCACTACTAACATTTTCATATGAGGTCCTTTTAGCCTCCCCCTCCATATATTATGCTTTAATTTTGATATAACCATTACTTTATAGTACATGATAGATATGCATAATAATTATTCCACAGGAGGGGACGAAAAGTAAAAGTAAAACAGTAAGAAGGGACGAAGGGTTGTAGTGTAGTTACAAATCAGTGCATGAACAGTACTTAGAGTATGTTTTTTTGGTGAAAAATAAAATGAAAAAGTACTTATAAAGTCTCAGTATGCTTTGAATCAAATGTGTAGTAGAATAAGTTAAATATTTTGTGAGTATCAAATTTTCAACTCCATAAAATCCAAAACTAGCATGTCTAGAACATACCAATGACATGATGAGATCTTGAATAAATTGAAGGTGTTTATGTATGCTTGGACACATGTTAAGTCATTGTATTTTCAACTGATGAAGATTGATAAATTAAAGATGAATATTTTTCTCTACTTGCAGTAGATTGATTTTTAACCTGGCCGTCTGTTTTATGAATAGGTTTCTTGCTTTCAGAATTTACCATGAGCAGCTTGACATGTGTTTAAGTAGAGCAGAATTTGCTTAATTTGCTTACTATAGTAATAGGTCTCATTTAAATTTTGACTAATGTGTAAATATTGATTGGTATATAAGTAAATTCAATGTGAAAGACCCCAATCCTAACATTTAAGGTGTAACAACATCTTAAGTACTGATAAATTAATATATTCATTCATTTCATTTTGATAGAATAACCCCTCTCCTATTTTCATAAATTTTTGAGGCAAACATACATTTTAAAACTGGTATAACATGATAGAATATATATCCATAGTGGCAATTTCAAATTCTTTTTGTGTAATGTAAGGTGTCTTGTGTTAGTATCATTGCCTTTGAAAGGAAGCCATGAAAAGTTTCTAAATTTCACGATAACATTTTTCATGAAGTTTTTTCCCAGAAAAATATACTACTTTCCTTCATGACTGAACCTAGAATTTTAGAAAACCCTATTTATACTTATTACAATATTGTACATTTTCTGTTTCGGGCCACTTGGATTTTTTTTACCATTTTATGTTTCATTGGCCATGTTGGTATGTGGAAACTGCCTGGCTTCTGTAGTTAAGCTTATTTTTTCAAGCTTATTTTTTCTTGATATTAGAAAAGACCTACAGAATTGAGATTTATAGTTTTATTTTGCATGATAGTTTGGTAATTATGATTGTGTCACATGACTGCAAGAATAGGCATTACATCTGTCTAGCGTTGTTGCTCATTGTTAAAGGCCCTACATTGACCTATAGTTGCCATGTATATATCATTTGCATTCATACAACATCTAATGTTGCATACAACATCTAATGTTGATGTTAACATGGTTAAAGAAGAAAATTTATAGAAGAAAATTGTTCCATTTCTCCTACATAACATAAACATTAAAATAAGAATTTCAGATATACTGAAAACTCATGGTACAAAATAAAACAAATTTTCCTACATGTGTCATAGTTGATATAAACATAAAGATAATGCATGTAGATAAATTAACAAATGTCTGAGTGATGTTTATTTATTTTTCAGTTTTTTCGGTGGTTTTGATTTTGGTTTTGGATTTGGAGGCCAGGAAAAAGACAGAGAGATTCCAAAAGGAGGAGATGTTACTATGAACCTTGATGTCACATTAGAAGAATTATACAATGGAAATTTTATTGAAGTATGTTAATTTGATGTTTACATGTACATAAGTTGTAGTTTAACAAATGTTTAATAATAGTTTCTCTCACTTTAATATGCTTTAAAAGAAAAAAGATGATTAGTTTTATATTTTATAAGGAATGTAATAGGCACTTTATAGAAACAGTCAAGATATATAACTGCACAAGGATAAATTTAAACTAGAACTGGTTTTTACAAAAAAAATAATAAGGTTACACAATATTAACCTTATTCAATTCCAATATTGTGCCTCTTAAAAGACACTTTCCTGTAAGCAAGGACTTATATAGAAGGATTCGAATCTCATCATTTTTGGAAAATATGTAGAGAATTGTTGGATTTGAACATATCTTCTATACATTTTCAAATTGCTTATATTTAATCTTATACCTTATTGATAACCATGAAAATTCTTCTGTACATGTAAAAAACATTAAGACTTCAGACAAAATAAATTTCATCAAAATCAATCAAGAACTTTTTAAGTTTTTAGCTGAATAGTTGAACTACGTTTTATTGTGTTTTTCACCCAAAATGTAGAATAATGCCCCAAAAATAATTACCCTCCTTTCTTAAATAATTCAAATTAGTATTAATTACATGAAGGACATGAACATTATTAACCAAATTAACTCTATCAATGTAGGAATCATTTAAGTTTAAGAAAATCTTTATTTCATTCAAATCCATCAACAACTTTGAAAGTTTTAAGGTGTACAGTGTGGTTTCTCCAATGATTCTCTACAATATTTTTTATCGCAACAAGGATTGATAAGAAGTTACCTATCCCTCTATATACGTCCCTGCTGTAAGCAGACTTGGGGTAATTGTAATTGTAATCGTTAATCAGCTGTAATTGATTACAATTTTTCAAGTAATCAGTGTAATCATTAATCAGCCAAAAATCTGATTACATGTAATTTAATTTAATCAATTACTTTTCAAAATACCCTGTAATTATGATTACTTTTTGATTACATTCTGATTACAATGAAAAAAAATCTAAAATTGTGTTTTTGGTCATAAAATGAACCTCTTTGTTATTCATATTTGATAAATTTTTAACATACTAAAATGGTTTGGTTACTTTAAGCATATCTACTTCAGTAAAAAATAAACTGTTATAGTATTGAAAAGTCATCATTATCGATCCTAAGCAGAGACTTATAATACAATTATATACCTTTTATCTTGGTAAAAGATACTGTGGATGCATGTATATTCAGCGTTTAATAATGATCTTCATATTAATATTTGATAATAACTGTTATATTCAAGTAATACTTTTCTTTAACCCTGAATTATAATCTTTTGTTAATTTTTGTGATTTTTGTCAACTTTGAATTGACAGGAAGGAGACTAATTAAGGTTTGTTTTTATTGCAACTACCAATTGAGTATAGCTGTAGGGAAATATATATGATAAAAGATAAATCAGACATGAAAATTTATCTAATTAGCACAAACTAAATTAAAAGTTGGACAAATATGTTGTTTAGAATTTTAAAAAATTGGACTGGACATGTAAAATGCAATGATTTTTAGTACTTGCATATTGTTTACAATTTGGTTAAACATTTCTATTAAAAGATAGTTTTAACCGGTAACTTTATTTCATCCATATTTAAACTTCCATAAATTCTGCAACTTGGAATACATATAAATTATGAAAGAGGTCAGAAGACAAACAAAAAACTCTTATGATATATATCTTTATTAAATTTAATTCAAAATAATTCAGAGATCATTGGTGATAAAGTGTAATGTATATATATGTAGTTAAATTTGGTGTTTATTTAAATAGATGAAGTTTAATTTGAAGTTATCATTTTATAATTGAACCAAATAAAATACTTTCTCAAAAATGCTATAGTTATATTGAACGTTAATCATTCACATCATTCAAAATGTTTTGTTTTTAAATTCATTGTAATCAGATGTAATCATGATTACTTTGCCAATGTAATCATTAATTTAATCAGATACTTTCAAAAATGATGTAATCATTAATTTAATTTAATCGTACAAATGACAAAGTAATTGTAATTTAATCAATTACATTGAAAGTAATCGGACCCATCTCTGGCTGTAAGACAGAAAGTCATTGGGATAATAGTAAAAGGGAGATAATTCTAAAATTTTGTCAATCTTTCTGATTATCTCCCCTCCTCCAAGTCTGATTGTTTCTGATAAAAGATCAAAATTCTTAAAAAATTTAAAAATTAGTGTTACAAAGGTTACAGCAAATATATTTCTGTCTTATTGAAGTAATTGTAGTGTAATTGATTTTACTTTTTAAAGATTATAAGGTATAAACCAGTAGCCAAACCAGCCAAGGGAACCAGAAAATGTAATTGTAGAACAGAAATGGTAACCCAGTCATTAGGTCCTGGTCGATTCCAGATGACACAACAGCAGGTCTGTGATGACTGTCCTAATGTCAAGTAAGTTATTATTTCAAAATAAGGAGATGGGGTAAGATTGCCATAGAGACAATGATTTACCCAGAATTCATATGATGCAGTTGATAGATTTATGGCATTTAGCATTGAGAAAAACCTTTAACGTAAAGTCAGCTATAAAGACCCTCAATGTGAAACAACTCAAATGAGAAAACTAATTTGCTAAAAATAAATTTGACAGACAACCACTGAACTACAGGCTCATAGACATATTTCAGTAAAGAATTTGTCATATATATTTGTCACATGAATAAATGAAGTATACCAGTATTTGAAAATTGAATAAGGAAACATGAGCAGTTCTCTTAATTTCCTAACTTTTTATGCCCCAGGGACATTATGTTTTTGGCCTAGTTTCAAGGTCGATTGAAAATGAAAGTGATAGATGTACTACAGACACAATCTTGTTAATTTTCTGTTAAGATAATGCTCTAGATTTAATGTATGGGACAGGGAAGGCACTTTTCTGATGAACAAACCACCCATATTATAAATTTACAAGAGCATAAGACAATTAATAATGAGTATGTTATTTCCTATTAGAATGGTACCAGAAGAGAAAGTATTAGAGGTAGAGATTGAGCCTGGAATGAGAGACGGACAAGAATATCCATTTGTAGCAGAAGGTAAACAACCTATTTACAGTATACAG